>PVIA01002748.1:0-195012 GCA_004024845.1 Tonatia bakeri
ATCTATCTATCTATCTATCTATCTATCTATCTATCTATCTATCTATCTAATCTATCTTCATCTATCTATCATCAATCTAGCCTGCATGACCAGCCATATGAAAGTTCAGGGAGTCTAAACCACAGGACCAGTGATATGCTAAGAAAGGTCATCTAGGTTGTATCTTAGCTATTTTATGACTAAACAAAGCTGAATGCAATTGTAATTTAACCTTTTGTATAATCCAAATGGTTCCATAAAGACTATAAGCATCATGCAGAGTTTGGCAGATATAAGGCCTGCTTGAGTGTGGTTGGTAGAGTGATAATATGGGTGTCATAATTTATAGTTTTAATTTGAACAGTTCATCTGAAATGTCATATGGGTGTGTCTGAGTGTGATATTGTTATGTTACAGAATTACATGCTTATGATTTCATAAAAAAGATTTTGTAATAAAAAAGGGGCATTCTTTGTGCCAGACCCCATATAATACTTGTGCTAACACTAAGATACCTCAATCTAAATTAGAATGATTGCTTGTTTTGTTTTAATGTCAAGAAGAAAGAAAATGTTAGATGTGATATAATTATTTTAGAGGTCTTTTATTTTCATAGTGAGTCATTAGAATTAGTTTAACCAATAAAATTAACTACTAAACTTGACAGAAGGGAAGAAAATCACTTTTTTTCCTTAAAAACATCACCCATAAGTAAAATGAACATGAAGAAAAACTAATTTTTGAGCTAATGTGGGGCTGTGTGTTTTGTCATTTATTTCATATACCTAATTACTGTGAACATTTTTTTGTACCTATGGAAGTTCAAACTACTACCAAACTATAGTGCATGTTATGAATTCCTCCCTCACATTCATTTAACCACACTAGCACCTTCCTTTCCCTCCACCGAATTGTAACCTTGTCTATGGCTTGGTTGGGACTGAACCTCAGTCTGACCCTTAGGGTTATCTTGGTCTCCTTGGCATAATGTTTTGTCTCATGATCTTCTCTATCACCACATGGCCTTTGTCATCAACAGGGGATGGTTCATAAAGAAACACAGACAGCCCTGGCTGGTGTGGCTCAGTGGACTGAGCACTGGACTGTGAAGCAAAGTCACCAGTTAGATTCTCAGTCAGGGCACATACCTGGGTTGCGGGCCAGGTTCCCAGTAGGGGGCACGTGAGAGGCAACCACACATTGATGTCTCTCTCTCTCTTTCTCCCTCCCTTACCCTCTCTTTAAAAATAAATAAATAAAATCTAAAAAAAAAAGAAAAGAAACACGGACATCAGTTTGTCCAATAAGAATTCTGTTACCATGGGGTACATTTGTATAGAAGACATACTCTCTCCAACTCTGATGTGAAAAAGGAAGCATGGAGCCCTGTAAGCTCAGGGAGTCCTCTTGCTACCACTTTGCTACAAAAGCCAGCCGAGCTAAAATAGACTAATTGGAAGACAGAGCCGTTGAAATCATTGAGGAATGGAGGAACAGCCTAATGGCACTGCAAACTTCTCCATCAGCTCTTGTTCAAAGCCTGATCTGCATTTAGACACTTTAGCTACATGAGTCAATAAATTGTTTCTCATTTAAGCAGTTTCAGTTGGCTCCTCTATTATGAGAACACACACAGCCAACTTTAGTTTTCCTACTCTTACAGCTTGATTGCTGAGTTCTCCTCACTAAATCAGTAATTTCTTATTCATAAAATGTTTATTGAATGCTTATTATGTACAGATAACTCTATTAGATACATAGAGGGTGAACAAGATATGTTTTAAAATTTGTAGGAGTATAAACTTAAATATGAAATCCAAAACATATTATAGAAAATAACTGAGATACAAAGTAGAGAATAAAATATATATAATATAAAAAAGGTAAAAAAGAGTGCTAAAAGAGAGGATGAAAGGATTGCTTTAAGAATAATTATATTTCCAGAACCAGAAAGTGAAAAATGTGCAATCCCAACTATACACATTTATGTAACACTCAATACATTATATTATATTTATTACAAAGAATGAAGTACTTATGTATATGTATCATATAATAATGTTTCAGAAAAATTGGTCATCCAAGAATACAGAAATCATTTATAACTGATGGAATCTGGAGAAATATATTCAAATATAAGTTGTTATTGGTATCCTAAATTAACCTCCAGATTTCCCAATTCTTTATTACACTATATTTTTCAGCCATACATACTATAATATTGCAGTTTTTAAGGATATAGAAAGAAAATGCCTTCAGAAGCAGCATGCATTTTGAATATATTTTAAATAAGATTTATAATTTAGCATTATAGCCATTGACTTGTTTTTCTTTTTATCAGGCATTTTTATAGCAACATGCTATGATAATTAAATTCATGTATATCACTTTTGCTTACAGGAGTCAGCATCATCCTACATTCACATTCCATCTTTCAGAAAACTACAACACACAAAGCCCAATTGGAATCACAATTGAATACCTTCTATGTGCTCAACAATATTCTAAATGCTTTAGCATATATTTGTAATGTTACAGAATAGGAATTATTTCCCCATTTCATAGTTGAAGAAATAAAGGTACAGAGCAGCTGAGCAGTAAATCGCCCAGGGGTACCTTCTGAATGAGATTTAAACTATGTCTCCTGTCTCCTCAGCCACTGAATGCCCTGTTCACTATGTGGTTTTGCCTCCCAGGTCTTCACAAAATAGGAATACAGTTGTTTGTGATGTAGTTAATTTTTCAATCTTTGTATGTTAGGAGAGCTTCACAAGGAGAAATTTCTGGTCTTAATGGTCTGCAAATGTCAATTTATCACATTAGCTTTACCCTGGAAACATCTCTAAGTGTAGAGGAGACAGATGTGGCACTAAGAGTAAATGAAAGTCAGGGCGGCAGGATTTGAGGCTTAGCTTTGCCACTTTCTAGTTATTGGAGAATCAAATGACTTCAGTTTCCTCTTATAAACAGTAACGATTACAATTCATCTCACAGAATGTGCATAAGAACTAAGCAACAAATATAAAAGTATATTTGTAGACTGTGGAGTGTTATCTATGTCCAGCTGTTCCATACCTAGCCTTTTGCTTTCTGGTAGAAATCATGGTCCTGACTGTATCCTGCTGACCCTATGCCCTAACGGACTGTCGCTCTGGGAAATGGGCATCTGACAACTGCCCTGTTCCCATGCCTGCCTGAGCATTGGTTAAGATGTATGAAGCCATGAAAAGCCATTGCCACAACTTCTGCTTTTATGGATTATTAATTAATTATGCCTTTTAAAAATGTATGTATGAATATGCAAGGGGGTTATTGATTCAGTTATACAGGTAGGGGAAGAAAAAGCAGTTTTTAAATATGTTCAGTGCCTGCAATGTACATTCTTCTCCCCCACGGCCCGAGATTTCTACCCAACTGAAGCTTGTACTCCGAGTAGGGAGAGGGTAGTGCTTTCCCTATTTAGTATAAAAGCATCAGCTCAGACCATATTTTCAGAGCTCCATGCTGAGCCTGTGCCAGCAGAAAGGGAGGGGACAACAGAGGGGAGCCCTTAACAAGCCATCCTATTGTCACGGGTGAATTCATGTCACAGAAAACAGAAAAGCAGGAGAAGCCACTAAATAGTCCCCGAGGCACAAAGCACTGCAATTCCACATTGAGTACCAGTGATTAATTTGCTTAGACTAATTTTCTCCTTGACTAATTAGCTTCAACATATTTTATAAAATTTAGAAGTATTAGGGAGAATCCACCTGAAAGAGGAAGATAAACGTCCCACTTCATCCATGCGTAAGAGTCTGTTTTCTTAACACAAACAAGAGAAAGGGAGAAATAAAATATAATTAGATGCTGTCAGCCAGAGACAACACCCTCATCTTTCCTAAATTCTAATGGACCTACTGCTATCAGTGCATTATGACAGAGGGGTTATGAAATAACTTCTTTCTAGGTGCGGTTGGTAACAGCCATACATTACTCACTAACACCTGGAATGAAAGCTCTTCCCATCCTTATTGTTATTTGTAGGTGGGCCCCAGTTCCTTTGTCTCATTGTCAGGAAAAAGGAAGGGCTATGTACTTTCTAAGCAAGGGTTCATGGATTAATTTGGAGGGAGATGGCAGAAGGTTTACTCTTAAAAAAAAAACTACTTCAACTGTTCAAATAGGGCTAAAGTAATAAAAGGACAAATTAAGTGCTAATGCAGAAACATGGTTATTTCCTTAAACTGTTAATATTTGCATATTTAAATTTAGAAGAGATTATAAATGTAAATTAGGTGACCTAATCTAATACTTTTCACTGACTCAGGATAATGGGGAAAACATATTTGATTGCATTTTCCCTGAAATTATAAAACTAAAGGGAACCTTAATCTTATTCTGAAATACAGCATTCCAAGCACCAGAAAGAGATAAAAATTTGGCTTTTTTAAAAAAAATGTACAATTTAGGCACAATTTCTAAATTCCCATATCCATTCCTCCACCTCATCATCTCAATCACCAAAGTTGAATCAATTTACTTCCAAATTATCTCATCCATGTGTCCTCTCTAGTACGGGAAGAGGCTCCTCACTGGATGGGTTTCCTGCCTCTCCACTGATGTCACGTCATCATCTTCCCCATTCACCCCCTTTGCTGCCTTCTCCCAGCTTTCAGAGTCCTGTCCAGGAGCGGTTCTCCACAGAGGCTGTTTTCTGATGTGTCCCCTTGATGGCACAGCTGGATCGATCTCAGTTCTCCCTTTGCTGCCAAACTCTTTATTCTTATTGGAGGCCCTTCACCTGAGAGATGTATGTACTCTTGTGCACTTCTAGACCTCTCCAGGACATCTATTCTCATTGGCTGGAAGTGGCTTCACTTCTAATCAATGAGGCTGACTTATATTTGTCCTTAAAGACACAGAATAAACAACATTTAACCTGGGAGACCTTCCTTTTTGCCCTGCCTGACTTAAATATACTAACTTTGGTCCTGTGGCATAATGCAGTCTCCTGTGACAGTAGGAGTGCTGTAATTGTCCATTTCCTGATAAATCTTTCTAGACTCTAAATTGTCAGAAGGTAAGGACTATTATAACAGTTACAATCTTGTATGCTCCAATTAGCACAGTCCTGCTCACAGAGATTTAATGAAAATATTCAGCATCATCACAATAATTGTAGTTAACACACGGAGAATTTGCTACAATTATCAAAGCACTTTTATGTTACATGCATATTATCTCATTTAATCATTGCAATAGTCACTCACAACTTTAGTAAGCATCAGAATCACCTGAGAGGTTTGTAAAAACAGATTGCTGGCCCCATCCCCAGAGTTTCTGATTCAGTATGTCTGCGGCAATCTCAGAATTTCATTCTAAGAACTTCTCAGGTGAGGACGCTGCTTCTGCTAGCCTGAGGCCACGCTTTGAGACCCGTTGCCTTAGAACATCCCTTTGACATTTGTGTTATTATTCCCAACCTACCGAAGGCAAGTAGAAACTCAGGGAGCAATGTCTTTGTCAGTGTAAGTTCGAGCTCTTAGAAGTGCTTAGCTGTGTTCTTGTTATTGTACCATATGGATATCTGTGAAATACTATATTCTACTTCCTCACAAATAGAGTGTATATATTATCAGATTCTGTTTTTAGGGGATGCTAATTTCAAAATGCAAATCACATGTTTCTGTGGCTCTTATTGCAATTTCCACTTGAATTGGTAGTCAAGTTGCTCAGAATTGCAAATGTAGAAAGGAAGCACATTCATATATTATTTCAAATTATTGAAGCATCATAAAAACAAATGACTACTTCTACTCTTACTTCAGAGTAGAAATAAAGCAGATGAAAAGGATTCTTCTGTTTTCCTTTTATTCAAACAGGTTGATGTGGTATTCTAACTGGTATGAAACTAAAAAAGGGGGAGGGGGAAGAAAATTCCTAAGAGTGATGTTTTAAGTTTTCCTCTTTTGAATTTTTTTCAGCTGTTAGGAAGAGATACTTCCCTGAAGTTACATGGAAAAAAAGAAGAAGAAATAGCAAGGAAATAACTGAGCATGGGCTCAGTTATTTCAACAGAAAGTACTATCAACAGAAGTAGTATCAACAGAAAGTACTATCAACAGAAAGTAGTCTTGTTCTAAGACAAGGAAGGTAATGGCATTGTACTTTTTTTCCGTGGAATGTAGTATCAGCAAGAAGTAGGTTTTTGAAATTTTTCTCCTGGTATCTTATGATGCTTGAAAGAATTTTCCTTGAAAACATAGGCTCTGACCTCTTACTCCAGCAAGACCTTATTGTTACTTTCTTTAGTTCACATTAAAACACACACAAAAACACAGATGTAAGAACAAAATGGTAAGGCTGGGCATGAGAAAGAGGGAGCAGTGAAATGCTGGACTCTGGAAAAAACCTCCACTAACCACCGTACTTACAAAGGCAGGAATCCTTGCCTGTCTACGGCCCACTTTGACCTTTAGTAAAGTAATAAGGCACTTTCCTTGCTCAGTAGAAAACAAGGAATCTTTTAATGACTTTCCATCAAACTGAGAAAAAGTTCTGAACCCCACACTCATTCTTTAGTCAGGAATTACTGAACACCTGTCTATTCACTAGGCCTTGTTCTAGGTGCATCACAGTCTGTTAGACTGTTTGCCACTGGTCTCCAAACTCCCTCCCTCACAATACAGTAATGCTCTTCCCTAAACACACTAAGCTTGTTTTTGCCTCAGCGACTTATGTTTTCTTCTTTTTCTGACAGCTAAGCAGTTTGCACACATCTTGGAACAGTTCTCACTTTCACGGAATTGTGATCTTGTGTCGTAGTCCACCCTTTCAGAGAAGCCTTGGTCAGCAAGTCTGTCTAGACCATGCCACGGCCAGCACGGCCTCCTCCTCCCTGTCTAGCAGTCAGCTCACACCAATTCTTTCTTCTTCGCGCCATTTGTTCTACTCAGCTTTTATGCACGTGTGCATATACAGTATATATCTATGTATATTTAAAATGTTTTTAAGTATAAATATTAATTTGTAAATATAGATAATTACTTATAATGTATATAAAAATGAACATATATGTTATGTGCATATACATAAAATGCATATTAAACTATATGAATGGAAACTTGAAACACCAATGAAATGATTTTACAATGGTAATCTAAATTACAAAATTAATGTGAGCACTAGAAATTCAAGTAGTTCCATAACATATATAATACTGAAAAAGCCTTTAAAAATGCCCCAAGACCAGGCAATTTTGCTGCTTTGGTCTTTCAAAGTTTCAAGAAAAGGTAATTTTCATGCTGTATTTGGCATTTCAGAAAACAAAAAGCTACCCACATTACTTCAGGTAGCTAATATTTGCCTGATAACAGAAACAAAAAATATTATGCACAGAAGAAAACCTGAGAACGATGCCACTTATAGATACCAAAATTGTACATAAATTATAAGCACATTAAATACAAGAGTACATTGTGCTATAAGATTTAGTAAAACCTGCCTCTTTCCTCTGCATGTAGTTATAATACACAAGAATAAGGTAAATCAATCTGTGTAAAGAGCAAAGGGTCTCAGGGGATAGAAGTAAAATTATAGTAGAAAACATGGGTTCTAAATTGTAAATAGATTCCCTCTAAGAATGTTTTTACCTCTAAATAACTATACTAATGTCTTTTTAGCTCTAAGTAACTGTGCTAATGACTTTTCTCCAGTTATTTTTTAATAAAGATTTATTTATTTTTTAGAGAGAAGGGATGGGAGGGAGAAAGAAAGGGGGAAATAAACATTGATATGTGAGAGAAAAATAGATTGGTTGCCTCTCCCACACCCCCAACTGGGGACCTGGCCCATAGTCCAAGCTTGTACAGTGACAGGGCATCGAACTGGTGACCTTTCAGTTCACTAGCGGGTGCTCAGCCCTTTAAGCCACACCAGCTATGGCTCTCCAGTTCTTAATGAATAAATAACCTTCAATTATATAAAGTGTTCTAAACATACAAAATGGGTAATGACAATGAAAAGTACATTGTTATTAACAAATAATCCCCTAATATAGTTCCTGACCTAGATCCGTTTACTGTTATATTCTCTCAAATATTTAATAAACATATAATTCAAAGATTATATATATATCCTTCTAAATATTTGAAGTGGTTAAGGTAAATTAAATTTTTTTCCTAAAGCTATATATCTCTGCTACATAAATTAACTAGAACACAATCAGAGAATCACAGATCAATCTCATTCAAAGATGTCCAAAAATCTCAAAATACAATACAGGAAAAACTTTTTTATTAGAGAGTCTAAACAGCACATAGTAGTATTTATTAAAAATACAACATTGCTTATATATCTCTGTTGTTAGATTACATGATAATTTCTTAAAACCTCACACTCTTGGACAAAATGAAACATGATGGTCCTTAATGTGCAACACCTGGAGACGACGGCGCCTTAGATGATGGGCTGCAGTTGGCACGGCGGAGGGATTTCTGGAATAAGAACAGGGTCGTGTGGCCAGCAATAGAAGAAAAATGACTCTGTGAGGGGCTATTTCATGCTTGAAAATCTCATAAGTTTTTAGAATAATAGGTCATTAACCACCTGGCCTTGGATACTGTAAGTGCATAGGGAGAGAGAGACATTGGAAAAAATAAAAGGCAAGGCAAGAGCCAGCTGATGATGCCTATGGTTCTTTATCAGAGTTGTTGCTCTATCTTCCCTGTAGGTTTCAGCAGTTTCCGTTGTGATAAATTCTGATATTAGATGATTTTATCACACTCCAAATACAGAACACAAATATTTCCTGTTAAATCATTGGGTTGGCCAAGAAGTTTGTTCATTTTTTTCTGTACGATGGCTCTAGTGGTGCTTACTTTTCTTTAACTTCATTCAGAGCAACATTGTTAGATTGTATTGTGACAGTTGTCATATCAGTGAGCATTTTAAAAAAAACTTACCAAAATTGGTGAATTTTCATGCAGCCATTCTAATATTGAACATGGAAGAAAATATGGAAGATTTTCAGCATATCGTGCTTTATTATTTCAAGAAAGGTAAAAACACAATTGAAACACACAAAAAGATTTGTTCAGTATATGGAGGTGTTATGACTAATCAAATGTGTCAAAAGTGGTTTGTGAAGTTTCTTGGTACTATTGACATTTTAGCCAAATAATTCTTTGCTGTGGGGCTGACTTATGCATTGGAAGAGGTTGAGCAGCCCCCCTGGCTGCCACCACTAGAAGTCAATAGCGAGAGACAGCCGACATAGTCCAAATATTGAAATCAATATAGTTATTGGTGAAATGAAAAATGTCTTTCATTTTATGGAAAAAAATAACAGACTTTTTTGGCCAACCCAATAAATATATATAGTTTTAATTATTTCTGAGCATTTTACCACATCGACAAGGAAATAAACATGCACTGAAATTCAGGTTTCTAGGCAATGAGAACTGACATGTAGCATATATTAGCTATTTTTTGTAGCATGTTATATTTATATATAATAGAAAATCAGATTGGTGTGAAATCATTAAATATATATTTTCATTTCTTTCACATTGCATATTCCAAAGGTTTTTTAAAGCATAAATTTTAAAAAATTATCCAATTGTCACATTATATGTTCCATATTGCATACCATATATTTATACTAAAATATCTTTTTTAAATAAATCATTGCATTCTTTTGAAATAAGATTTTATACTCGATTCATTTGTTTAGAGATTTTTATTGAGGGCCAGGCTTCCGCGTGGGGATAGCCGCGCTAAAGGTCAAGTGCTGACCTCAGGGAGCGCGCATTTTACTGAGGGAGGGAGGTGTGGCGAGAGACATTAAACAAACATATGTCACCGCATTTACGGTGGGATCAGAGAGGTTGCAGTGGCAATAGAAGAACCAGATTGGAAGCTGAATGTGGGTGACAGTGGGACCAAATGAGAGTTGTGTTGTATGTGTTTTTAAATGGGATTGCCTACAAGAGCATGCTAATTCAGTAGATGAGGAAAGGCTAGTGTCTGATAAAGAGAGAAGGGGTGACATAGGAGAAATTCTCGGGAAGAGGAGAGGGAATGCATTCAGAGTCCATTGGGGAACAGGGTCTTTTCTGAGAGGAGACATAGAATGCAAGAATGCGCTTTTGCTGTTGGAATGACCTGGGAGTTGTCTGATGAAGATTCTTTTAAAGGGATTGGCAGAGATAGTACTGTGGGGTAGGGGGCTTGAGGCAGAGAGGAGAAAGCATAAACTGGAGCAATTTTTGACTCTCAGAAATTACTGAAACTGGACACATGCAGCAGCATTTTTGCCCAACACTGAGCACCCATCTGAGGTCACAGGTGTGTGTGTGTGTGTGTGTGTGTGTGTGTGTGTGTGTGTTGGCAGGGGGTGTTCTGCTATATTCCTATTTTTATTAAAGTATTGCTTGCCTATTGTTCAAAAACCGAAGTTGTACTTAAACTTCTAAGATAAATACTTTCAATTTCCTTAACTGTTTCTTTTAGTGTAAACCTCTGTTTTTATTAGTAATATATAATGTGGTGTTATTTGACTATTTCATTGTTATGTTAAAATTTTCACAGCATGTACATAAATAGCAACTTCTTAGTTTAGCCCTTAGGGACTTCCCTCTACCACTCAATATAATTAAATCAATTTTCTGAGTTTAAAATATTTTTACTTAAATATTGCTGTTCACTTTTAAGCTAATAGTATACAAAGATTAATGATCTACCTACTTTTTTAGCTTTTTTTTTTTCCTAGAGTGAACTATCTGGTTCATTTTAATTTGCTAAGTGTTCTATGCTTTGAGGCTAATTCATAAACTTGCCAACATCTTCTGAATAAAATTTTTCACCTGATTGAAATATCAGATAGACTCTCAGTCTTCTTCTTTTGGGTGTGTCCCAAGCCTCCTCCTGTTTCTTTGGGCTGACCTGGACCGCTTGCTCTCCAGGCCCATTCTTGGAGAATGTCAAGAACTTCCCTTCAGCATCAGCCTTGTTTCTGGATCCCATGCCATCTTCTTCCTCTGTTCCCTCCTTCATCTTGCTGGGGCAGTGTGTGGGGGTTGTTACATTTTTGAGATCTTTTGTTTGAAATACTCTCAAATCAATTTTTAGTTTGGTTGACTTTAGAACCCAGGTTTGAAAATCATGTAATCTAATAAACCATAAGATTTATTATCTTCTAGATATTTCCAGTACCTTCTAGGTGCTAGATGTCTCCATTATCTTGCACTGTTTAGTTCCTCTCTGATGCTATTTCTCATTTTTCGTATGTGAACTGTTATATCCGCAGACAGTGTCGTCACCCCAGGTTTCTGAAATTTCCCCGTATGGGGCTATTGTATGTTCTTTTTTTCACTCACTGCACCTGACACTTCATCAATCTGGGCAAGCTTTTGGCATTATTCCTTTTGACAATTCTCTCCCTGCTCTATTTACTCTGCTCTTTCTTCCTGGAACTCTTATTATTTGGATACTGAACCTCCTTTCTTGGTTCTTAAATATTCTTACTTTTAGTGCATACTTTCTTTGTCTTTATATTCTATTGTTCAGGAGAATGCTCTGATTTTATATTCTAATACTTTAATTAATGTTTAAACTTTGTAAGTGTTATATTTTAGATTTCTTAATGTTCTTTTTTTCTATAACAATTTATTTTTCATAGGCATTGTCTAACTTTCTGAGCACAATTAATTATAATTAAACATTTCTCTTCAGCCCTCTACAGTTCCATCTGAGTTCCATTCTTCTACCTGACTCTGTGGATTTATTAGTTTTATTTATCTTTCATATTAGCAGCTTCCTTCTACATTTGGTCATTCTTACCTTTCTAAGTATATCTAAGAGTAAAATCCTATAAGATTATCACTGGGTTTCTGGCACAAGCTGACCTGGTTACTGATGGACTACATTTTAAGGGAACAATGTTCCTTTTCTTGGTGCTGCTATATTATAGAATTTGTAGGACTTTATTCTGGTTCCATTCAGCCTCACCAATGAGAGGTTTCAATTTGTTTTAGAGTGGAGTTTGGCATGGAGAAGATATAAGATTAAATGCTGATATTCTTGGATGTGGGAAGGAATAAGGAAAACAGTTTTCACCATTAAACATGAAAACAGGTAATTACTGGATCAATACCTCCTGGCTGCCCTTTGCTGTCCAGGGTCTTTGGCACAATTTCTCCAGAGAATAGATTTGAATGGAAGGGTACAGTTGGGGGTTGGATATCTAAGACCTCCTCACAGGGTTTCAACAAACTATTTTTCCAACATAGTATTCAATTCTATCATTGGGGTACTCATGCCTCTAACTATTAGCCTTCTGGGTGTCTGTAGAGTGAATGCACTGTACCTCATTGGAACCACCTTTCTCAGGGGCTTAGATTTCAGCTTGTTGCACTCAGGTAAGTCATCCTCCACCTACGTCTTATCTTCTAAAATATTACCACCTTCTTTAGATTTTTTGTTGTCTATTCTTCATTGCCTTGCTCTTGTATGGCTTTTCTTTTTTGTTGTTGCTATTTTGGTGAGTCTGGAAATGAGACTGGACAAATGCATATATTCCTCCTATCAGCTTTTGTAATTTTCTTCATATGCATTTAGTTGCTCTGGTGTCATTCATAGAAAGGACAGGTAGTTGGGTTCATTCAGAAATAAAGTTTTTCCCAATAAACATGATATAGAGAGAAATGTGAAAGGGAGTTGCTAATATTACCAAGAGAATGCATATAATAATAGAACATAGAGTTTAAGCTCTATAAGAATAGAAATAAAGACTTGAAGAAGATGATGATAAATGTGAAAAATTAATTTAAGGTCAACAATTTGGGAATCTGAATAAAAACAGAGAATATCGCAGTGAATAGACTAGACTACATAGAAGTACCAGGCACTTTAGTGAGAAAGAGTGATATTTGGAATCTGAATAATATAGTTGGAGGTGGTGACAATGTCCAGAAAGTGACCACAAGAATGAACAGATCTGCAAGAATAGGAGAAAAGCTACCTGGGGAGAAGTCAGAGAATGGAAAGGAGCAAGGATTTTGTTGAAGAACACTCACAGATGCTTAGGTCACTGAGAATGATCAGCCAAGTGGGAATGAATATAGTGATGGCTCTGGGAGGTCTGTTGACCACACATGTGGAGATCAGAGGACAGGAGAAAAGAGTCTGGGAAAGTGGAGAGGGCTGGGGGATTGATTTAGAATAGCAAATGTATTTTTAAAAAAATGGGATTGAAAATATTTGGTCCTAATAGATACGTAATAAAAAATGTAGAAAAGTTAAAGTTTAAGCTAAGGCATCGAAAGCCTAAATTTTGGTAGAATTAGGGCAGCTGTTTTGTTCAGTAGTATAAGATGATACTAAGTCTTGGAGGAAGAAGGGAATTAGTATAATCAATCCTAAATAGGTGCCTATTTACCTACCAAGACTCTTAGTAATGGCCGTTGGATTGAATCTAAATGCTCAATGACATGAGAATAAGTAATACTATTTAAAAGTAACTTTTTAATAAAATGCAAAAAAAGAGAAAAGTACAAAAAGCATTCAGGTAGTACACAGACAGTATGATCTTAACTTTGAAAGTAACAATATATCAACATATTAATTTTGATTTTTTCCTGAGGTTTTCTCTTCAATGCACTTCTGAATCTAAAAATCTTCTATAATAAATTTATTAAAACATTACTTTTTTTACAAGAAACAACAAATATCATTAAAATATATCACAATATCATGAATTAAAATCTTTTATTTTACTTAGATGTGGGTTTACTGTATTTATTTTAAAAGTTTACTGTATGAAACTTTCAGATTAATGAATCAATTTGTTCTGAGATATAAAAAAAAAAAAAGGATATGACAATTTCATCCTAAAACTGAACAAACACTTTAATCTAATAATTTCCAAACTGGACTCTTCACTAGTACCACTAAGAGTGAATGAGATATCTTGGCTTACTTGAGAATTATTGAAGTGAGGTTGTGTCTTCTAATTAGACAGCATTTGGAACTACTGTTGTAAAATATAAAACAAAAAATTATACTATATCTAATTGATCACTAAAGTAATAATCTAATAGCCAGGCAAATTTAACCAGTCACCCTGTTTTTTTGGGCAGACTGGCTAGGGACCCTAGGAAACCCCCAGGGATGCATCTCCTCTTGCTTGTGTGGGTGCATATTTCCCTTGCCTCTGCTGTGCCCCTGCTTGGGCAGTAGAAAAGTCCACAACCCATAAACACCCATAGGTGCCCTCAGTAAAAGCCTTTTTCTTCTTCCATAAAACTGTTCAAAGATGACCCAGCAGACAAGTAACCTTTTAACCTGTTGTCTAAATCAATCCCAGGAATGACATTGTCTTTTCCTCATCCTTAAGGGTGAATTTTTCTCAACTGGTCCAAAAACAGTCCATCTTCTTCTCACATTGAGTTTTGAGGGCCGGGGTGTCTCTGAGGGTGGAGGGGCCCTGCGTGTGCTGAGTGAAATCCTCACTGTGGAACCTGGGTTCTGCTCTCTCTTCTGCGATCCCACTGAAAGTTTCATTCTGGGGCCCATGCTGTCCCACCATAATCATACTCCTCTTCTGTGGGCTAACATCCCTTGGCAGATGAATAAAGGCCTCTACTCTTGAGGGTTTTCACCTTGACTTTTTATACAGTAACCTAGTTACCTCCTCAACCTACTTATCTGCAAATTAAGAGCTATCACCCAGAGTTTTCAGAATAACTGTGACTGACTTCCTTTATCCTCACTTTTGTGATTGAGGTGACTTGGGTGACAGGCAAAGCCTCACTGATGAATCACAATCAGGAGTCACGTTTTACCAAGTTACATACAGAACTGCACAAAATAGTGCTCAGACATAAGCAGTTAGAAATTTTAAAATCTGACTTTTCTTTATCTTTGGAAAACTGGATGACCTTGAATAACTCATCTAAACTCTCAATACCTCTGTCTACAAATATCCACAGTACATATACTCTTTAAGTTTTAGAAATGCTATGAATAGATAATTATTTCAAGGGTGAAAAAGTATTTTTGAATTCTTTTAAAAAGATTATACTATAAAAACTCAACAGTAGTATTTAATTTTGTTTAATAATAGTGATGCTTAAAAGGATTATTTCTCTCTCTGCTTCTTTGCTTCTGAAAGCTGCTACTCTGAATGTACTTGGTATGCCTCAGCACTCCCCTTCAAAGAGCAGGTGAGGTGGCCTCAATGAATACTTTCATCTTAAAGGTCCTTTAATTTCCATTTCATTATATGAACTTTGCTTCAAATAATTATTCAATCTACATGTATTCAATTATAAATACAATATAGTGTCAGCACTGAGTAGTCCTTAATCAATAGCAAAAATATATGATAAAGCCTTTCCAATTAATTTTTTCTTCCTAGGACTTAGAATAGTATATACTATTTACACTCTTTCATATTAAAGTAGTCTGTGATTATATTAATAGATGCTACCTATTTTTTTGATTCCTGAAGTCAAAAAGAAAAGGAATGAAGGACCGGATGTTACATGAACCCATTACCCATTTGTATGTTGGAAAGTTAATTCAAAACCTCAACTCAAGTTTCCATCTGAAACCCCTGTTTAATTGATCTTGGTGTAAGCCATGGTGTTTAATACATGCATCAGTTTCTCACAATAGCAAATAAGTCCGTTTCCCTTGGTTTGCTCTCTGTGATTACACTGTAGTGATTGATATTAATCTGTCATTTGTTTTCCTTTTCACCAAAGAAGAACCCTTAATTCTTCTTTGGGTTAGGAATGATGACACAGAGTAGCTAAAGTATCATCTACCACCTCCTCTTGCATGGAAACAAAGAAACCTTCCACCACCTCATCCTGCAAAATAAAAGTTTAACAAGAAAGTGCAATTGTAAAATGGTTCTTTTAAAAACTATGACCACTGTAGCCAATTAGGTTTTTCTTTTATGAAAATGTAAGGAAGTAGAACTGCCTTCTAGAATTAATGCCACTATTTTGATAGCGTGCTGTTTTGTTTGATAGGATGCTTATGGGAAAATAATATTCGATGTTTTCAAGTGATTACAATGGCTGTTGGTTCTCAAAAGCAAAGCACACTGAAGACAAACAAAACCAGGCTTTTTCCACATGGAGAAAGGTGGAGGTAGCTTATGAAATAATTTGGGCATTTCGAAAGGATACCTGACTACTGTAAATAGACCTAGTATCCTGTTCTTCTGCTTTCATGCCCTCATTACGACTAGATAATCACTTTTTAACAGTGTGGTTTCGCTCCTGACTTCTATGGCCATGAAGGCTGCAGTAACGTGTCTTGTTCACTGCTTTACCTGCAGCCCGGGGAAGAGGTGCTCTGTGGTCATTCAGCTCATGTGTTTTGAATTAAACTGTGTTGAGTGTTTATAACTTCTTGTATGGATATCTCTGATGATCCAGAGAAAGAAGAAGCTCAGAAATGCAAAACTAAGATTGATATTCTACCTATTGCCAGAGACTGGAGAAATGTCTTCAAAAAACAAATCAGGCAGATTAAGACAAACAACCAAGCCTAAACATCTTGCAAGTTCTAGGTCTGTCAGGTCTGTTCCTGGAAAACTACAAAGGGTCATTTTGTTAATGCCAAGTGCTTTGTCTCTCTGTCTCCTCTGTCCCTCATGTCAAGGGGAGTTCCCCCAAGCAACATGACCCACAGGTATTGATTGGGGCACATTATGTCCCATAAGGTAAAGTCTCAAGTCACTGAATGGGAAGATGAAGTTAGGGAGAAAAGCCTCATAATATCTCTGGCTGTTCTTGTGCAATTCAGTGTCTTATTTATTAGTCCAAGAAATCCAGGGCCCACTAGCAGGGATAGGAGATTCTCCACCTTAGCACCACAGTGTGGAGCTGAAAATGGGACAGTGTCACTATTTGACTTGAGGTGAACATCAAATCGCCCAGGCAGAAGTGGAGCAAGGACATAATCACCTTATATACTGTTTATTGACCTCATTCCACAAGAAAAAATAAATATGGCACCTTAAAAATTATGTTAGGAAAAGTTGAAAGGAACATTATCCTAAAGGACCAGAGAATGGCCTACTGTGAGAATGGCTTCTATGAATCAAAATGTGAAGTGAAGAGAGAAGAAAATAAAATGAAAGATCATGTAGAAATTTAAACCAACAGAATTAAAAAATTAAAATCAAACTACATATTAGTGATAATGAATACAGAAATAGTATTTCAAAAAATAGTTTATTGATGAAGTGAATAAACTCAAGAATCTTCAATATGTAGGAAATAAAGATAATTACTTAATCTATTTGTGTCTCAGTTTCCTCATTTGTAAAATACATGAATATAAGAACACCTATCTCTTAAGGCTTAACTCAATATATATCAATGTGCTTATAATTGGACCTGGTATATATTAAACATTCTATGACTATTAGCTATTATTATTGCAGACAAATATTTTATTAGGCCCCTAATATTTGCTGTGTACAGTGCTAATTATTACATATATAAAGGCTAAAGCAACTGACATATTCATCAAAAGGTAATCAAATGACTAGCAGAGTAAACACCAACCAAAAGGCTAAACAAGATAGGAAAGAGCCCACTGTCCTAAAATAGCACTAAAGAGCATGGCTAATGAGCAAAAAGTAGGAAAATACACAGATGAGTCATTTTTATGGTCAGTTTGGCAAACAGGCAGTTTTCTACTATGCCAATTGAAACACAAGCTATCAAACCATTTGTTTTCCAAAGAAAACATCTGGCTCAATTGATTTTTAATTTATTCTTTAAATAAATCCTGATTGTTTTTAATGGCAACTTCCTAAAAAAAAATCAGTACAGTGATATGATGACTTTCAGAGGTAAACCACCAAGAGATACCTGAGTGTTTCTCTGCTGTGTCCAACATTACAATAAAAAATACAGTGGTATAGAAGCAGAGGTCGTGCCAAGCACCACAGTAGGTAAACAGAAGAGAGTGGTCAAAATTGACACTGAAAGGGCCCTTACTGCTCTTCTGGTCCAAGTTGCTGCCCCATTCCCACTTACATAAAAGGAAATTGGAGATCAGAAAAGTGAATTAAATGGGCAGAAATGACCCAGCTCATGACTGAATATCCATCAGAACCCAGGACTCTTGACTCTCAGCATTGAATTCTCTCTAACCTTCTAAACTGTTGTGTGTTTCCATTGTCCTTTGTTTGAAAATGGAATACAAAGAGAAGAAAATTTCAGTGAGCTCTTCTAACACTCACTGTGGTTCCTAACATTCTTACCTCTTAGAATTAAGTGTCTGGGGTGTTTGTACTCCCAGGTTGTGTGTAAACAGGCAAGGATATCAGGAGCGTATGTAAAAGATCCTTGGAAACTAACCACACACTATTATTTTGATAGTGCATATGATTCTCAAAACTATTTTGATCTTTTATAAAAAATATAATATCCTATACTTTACCTGAGTATCAAAATATAGCACTTAATATTAGTGTGAGCTTAATGTACAAATATTAGCTGAGTACCACGAGAGAGGCAGAACCAATTCCCAAATGTCTAACAGCCTCTTCTTCCTCAGGGCCTGATGCCTATATTTGCACAAGAGAATTGTCAAAGGACTTCTAGATGCATTATTTTATTCAGTTCTCAAAACAGCTCTATGAAGCAGCCAAGGCAAAGGTTCTCAGCCCATTTTAAAGATGGAGAAATTCATGTTTATTGAAGTCTTTCAAGCAATATTGTGAAAGACAAGAAGTATCACCTAAGCTCTTAGTGAGGGGATCATGAGAGTTTAATGATTTCTGAATTGTGTATTTTAAAATTAATGTTATATGTAACTATTAAATTTGTATACATATGTATTAATTGATTAATTTTCTTAATTTCTTTATTTCTAAAGTAAAAAATAATTAAACTGACTATACTTTTCTACCCTTGCAGTCATTTCTTGCTGCCTAGGCAGGGCTCCTCCTTAATGAAGCTCTCCAGACCAGCAGGTGCAAAGGTCCCTGACGTGGACACTAGAATACACTTTCACTGGGTTCTTATGGGAAGTCACTCTGAACTTTATATTCTTAAGAAAGAGTAAAGCAAAGGCCCAAGGACTGCATGGGAGAATGTACATTATTAAGATGTGGAAGAAGGGAATTACTTCAATGAAGAATAAAAATCCAATTAACATAAAGGCTAAATCAGTCAACAAAGAAGAAGCTGGAGGCAGGTGAAAAAGAAAAAGGATTGGATTTAACAATCGAGGGTAGCTGAGGAAATGTGACAGCACATGAAATATAAAGGGTGAAAAATGAAAGGAGTGAGAGAGAATGAGGATAGCAAGCTTAATCTACAGATGAAGAAATTTGGTGATGGGAAGTAACAACAAATAGGTATAAAAAGTCATCACTAATCATTTGGGCCAACAGTATTGGATCCATATCTGTGACATTATAACATATTGATTCAGCAGCAACTATCCTCTTAGACATTACAAATTTTTAAAAAGTCTGGAGATATAGATCAAAATAGAATGGCGTGTTCGTTTGCAGAGTGAGGAAAAGACTGAAGGTGTCCTAAAGAGGAGACCCAAAGGAAAATGTTTCATGAGGACAAGGTCAAGTGCAGTATGGAGCAAGATAACCCTAACGAATAAATCGTTGTTGCTGGAAAATCATCATGTTATTCATAAAACAAGTATATAGCTTAGGAATATTTCCCAGAATGCCATTTATATACCTATTTGGGAAGTTTTTATGAAGGTACATGGTGGCTACTGATAAACAAATGCAACTCGCTGAAGGTTTGGGTCAGAAAGAAAAAATAAAGTTCCCTGTGTGAAATATTGCCAGAATCTTCTGGATCACAGTAGTAGAAGAAATAATAAGAAGGAATAATAGCAATTCAGCACGAAGTAACTGGCCCTCAGTATATTATCTTACATTATTTGTAATATATAAAAACAATTATTTATAGAATTAATAAATTGGAAAGGTTAGGTGAATAGATCTGATTATTGTTCTTACAAAACATTACAGGAACATAATGGCTATTGTGAAAGATATCAGATAAAGCATTATAGGTTAGTTGATCTTTTATTGATATTTTTCTAACACAAGATTATAAATGGTTAGCATAATTAAGCATGAATATTACCAGAACCTTTAGACACTTCAAAATGTATTAGGTTTAATGTATTTGGTTCAAAACAACAGATATACTGTTTTTTATAAACTGTGTAAAATGGTAGAGCTTTTTCTTAGTGCCAATCCACCAAAATAATTATAATGGCTATAAGAATTAAGCATTTACTATGTCCTTAGCATTGTTTTAGGTGTTTAGTCAATATTAGCTCATTTAATCTTCACACCAACACTATGAGGCAGGTCCTATTACAATGTATACCTTACATATGAGAATGTTGAAAAGAGTATAATTGCCCAAGCTCATGCAGCTACACAGCATCAGAGACAGGAAATCAACTCAGACACCTTGAATCCCAAATTCTACACATTAAACCATGATATTCCACTGTCTCAAAATAAGGTCATATGTAATTAAGGTAAGTGTGTGGCTCTTGAGGCAGAAGTGGTGAGAAGATAAATCAGAATGTAGCAAGGCTTCCTACCAGAGTCATTAACTCTCTTTAAAAAATATAATTATTGTACTGGTGTTTTTTCCAGCTACGGGTATATCTTTCATGGAGATATATCTCATATAGCCATCATTCTATCTCAGCTATCATGGGAATAATTTTGGATAACACTACTGCTTCATCTGTACAGATATATATGCCTTTCCAGACCTCTAGGTTCTTCGACATGAGAGTATCTTCAAACCAACAACAGTTACGTCAGAGAAAGTCAGGCCCAGAAGTGGTCTAAAAAATCACTTCTCTCTTTTTGCATGCACAGGGAAAATTCCTAGAAACAGACCCTTCTCCCAAATCTTACTGTAGAGTTTAAAACTCTTTTATTTGCAGTTGATTTTTAAAATTCATTTGACCAGAAGTCTATAGAAGAACAACAATCAAAAACAAACTGATGCATATATTTCTTTTTTAACTTAAATGTGGTTTCTATAACTTCTACAGCTTAATTATCTAAAAAAATCTCAATATTTATGATTTTTATCCCACGGAACAGGGCAAAATATTGACAAACTGCATCATATTTTCTACTCTCTAAAATGAGCCTTTAGTTTCAAATACATTCTGTGATTACTTTAAAGTTATTACCAGAGGAGAAGGATGTATTCCTTTCTGTTAGACAAACAGGAAAATAGCTGCTCTCTAATGAATCCAAATACCTCAGTTCTTCATAAGACGTTTACGTGCAGGTGGGGCAGGAAGCTGAAACAGGCCATAAATATTCAAGAACTCCGGCCCAGCACATACTTCCATGTCTATCCTTCACATGCCTTTCTTGTGGTTTATTCTCCTGGTAGTCAACTGATTTCCCCTCTGTATGTGGGTATTTACAGCTTCAATTTTCATGCTCTCTCATTTTCTCTTTTATTGTATTCAATGACCAAGGTAGTTTCTTTTGGGAACTTTGTTCCTTAACCTTTTTTTTTTTTAACTTTAAGAAGAGGGAATTTTAGATTCAGCTTAAAGTTATTTACAGCTGGGAGGAAGAAAAAGCAAAGAAATGCCATTTACTAAAGCAAAGGTTTCCTTTCAAACATATAGCGAAAACAAGAGACTGTGCTATTTAATATGACTTTCCTTTGGGCTCATCTCTGTAGAAATATGGATAGTGGTCATTTTTCCCAGCCAAAAACAGCCTTTACACCTGTTTTCACTGGTGCTTAACCTATAAATTAGCAAAGCATTGATAAAATTAAACAGACTTTCACTTCAAGGCATGAACGGTGACTGTGTTTGGTGAAATAAGTTATACATCTTGTTAATAAGATGCATAAAAATCCCACATTTTTAGATATTTTTTTCCTTTTCCTTTTCTTAATCTTGGTTTAGTCTTATCAATCAACATTGTTTGCTCCCACTGGAGGGAGCCTGCCAGGGGAAGCATTATTCCTACCTGGTGGATGGCAGTACATGTGCAAGGTGATCAATCATTTTGTCATTGCAAGAAAATCACAAATTCATCTGCTGCTACAGGACACAATATTTTGCTATAAAGTCTATGGCTGCCTATTCTTAATGCTATACATGTCAGGAAGCCACTCAGTATATCAAAAATAACCCTGCTCACTGTCAACTAAGAGCTTAATTAAACTGTTAACATGTGATTATAGTTGCACTTAGACTTAGCTCTCTGGGTGACTGTTGGGATCCAGGATCATTTCTCTGCAGCAAAGAAGTGCTTAAATCATCTCTCCATTAAGGTTTCAATAAATAGAGAAGAGACAAAATGGTATTTATGGTCCCTTTCTGTAATCTATAGAAGTCTTTCTCCATATTTCTACTATAGTGTTCCATTATTAAGTTAGTTAATTAATTCAAGCGTGGACTAAATTTGAGAGCTCTAATGATGGAGAAGTCATGTTTATCCTCATAGTTAGTTGGTACTTTAGTTAATTGAGAGACACAGGAGTTTAAGGGAGCAATGTGCATAATTTGTAGAATATCCAGAGTGTCACAGCAAGACAGACTGGCTAAAGTCTTTAGGCAACTGACAGCCTCCTCCTGCATAAATTTACATGTGCATTTGTGATGACAATTAGGAACCAAAGACAATGCTGCAGAACTCAAACACTTGTATTAATAATGGAGAAACTATATTAAAATGGATCACCGTGGACCACCAAAGAATGGCTAAGATGCTGTTCTGAAATTTAGATACACTATTCAGAAGTTGCCTTTGAGGTAAGGAAGAAAAAAGTTCTGTGAAAGCACAAAGAAAATGTAAGAAATGAACAAAAGAAAACTTGAATAAAAGAGGGCAAATTGGCTTTAAACTTTCTTTCAAGAATTCTTTTCTGCTACCCCTTTATTTGTTTGATTTACTTTTGAACCTATATAAAATACACCTTTAATCTGAGGGGGAAATCAGTAATTGTTTAGTTTTATTCTTACTAAGGATTCAGAGGTTTCTTTGCATTTTTAAACTGGAAAAATGTAAGAAATACCACTGCCTTCTAATATTTACTGTATTAGCTTTACTTTTGAAACACTTGTCATATCCATGTATCCCATGCACCTTCCCAATTCCTTCAGACTGCTCTAAGGTTGCTGACAGTATTCTAGTTGTTCACAAGTGGACATTTTCCATGTCTATCTTACTGGGCTCTTCACCATTGGACAGTTCCAGTGACTGTGGTTGAGGTGCTCTAGGACCTAGGTATCCTCCCTAGGATCTTATGACACCAGTGTTCCCAGTTTTTTTCTCACTCAGATTCCTCCTTATATTCCTTTCTGCATTCTGCCCACCCCTTGCATTTATATACTGATGACTCCCAAATCAAAACCTCTAGTTCTAAATATTAAGAGCTACCTCTTAGCAGGTATACAGTGTAATTGATATACATTATCTAGTTCTTCACATACAAGTATATGAACCCTAGAGGTAGAGGTTATTCCCATTTTAGAGTTGAAAAACTGGCATTCCATGAACTTAAACAAATTGCTGAGGTCATGTGGCTTCTAAGTAATAGAGTGGTGCCTCCAAGTGAAGCGAGTCTGGCCAAAAGCTTCAACCCTTGCCCACATGCTACACTGATTCTTTCTCCACGATCTTGTTTAAGCTCCATACACTCCTATTGAACTCTCTAGAGGGTATCACCATGTGTGTATTTTGCAATTCCTTCATGGTAAGTATATACAAGGTTGAATTCAACATTATCCTGCAAAGCCTTCTAATGTTGTTGCCTCTCTTGTTTCAGTCACTGCTATTCCTGGCAATCTAGTTGCACAAATCTACAATCTGAGTGTTATCTTAAACCATTCATCTTCCCTCATCTTTATGTATGATCAATTTTCCAGTCTTGCTGATTTCTCTTTTACACATTTTTCTGTGTCTTTCTCTGCATTTCTGCAGCCATAGCCATTATCCAGACTCTTACCTTAATTGAATTCAATAGCTGCCTAACTGATCCTGCTTGCTTCAGTGTAGTACAGACCTACACTCATTCCCAGAGCATCCCTCACCTGCACAGTGGTTTTTATGACATTCAAATCCAAGAATCGCCCTCTCCACTTCTTCCAGGATAAGGCTTACCCTCCAGGTGTGACATACATGAACTTTCATGATGTGAACACTGTCTGCTTTGAGAATTTTACCTTCCACACCTTTCTCCATGGGCCATGTACTTGTGCAGAATGTTCAAAAAGTATGTCTTTAAATATTTGGTTCCTTCTTAGAATACACAACACCTTCCCTATTTGTAAACATCTATTTATCAAGTTTCATCTCAAAAGCACTTCATATAAAAAGTGAGAGGCAGAGCCCACACCCCATTATAGGACATGAACACTTCAGGTAATTACTTCTCCAATTCCCATGACAGCTAAGATGTTAGCATGTGACTTAGGCTCTGCCAAGGGGAGGTTACACTTTGAATTTGGGGCTAGTGATGCATCGTGGGCATGGTGACATTGGTAGTTTCTTACATTGTCCTAATATTCAAATAATAGATTACAATATTCTGGGACAATATGGTACTATAGTGCTACAAGCTTAGCACCAATAGTGTTTTGTGGTAGCTACAGTCTTGCTCCTTCACCATTAGGTCTGAGGCATGAACTGGGCCATTGCTCCTGGCTTCATAGCCCCTGAGCATTCTTCTCTGGCCTTCCAAGTATTTTTGTAGACTATGCAATGTGTTTGTAGCTCCTTTTTCTTAAATCCTCACCTGAGGAAGGGATGGAGAGAGAAGAGGTAAGATAGAAAGAAACATCAGTTGCTGCCTGCATGTGCACTGACGGGGGATAGAATCATAACCTTTTTGGTGTAGGGATGATGTTCCAACATATGAGCCACCTGGAGGCCAGGGTGCAATATGCTAAAAATAAACTCTTTTCTACCTAAATTTACCAGAGCCATTACTGTTGCTTACAAGTAAAAACATTGATTGTTTTGCCCAGGCAAGATGAAGCAAGCCTTATTCTCTGAGTTTTTGCAAGGCTACTATGTAAATATACCTCTCATTACATGGTGGCTCCACAGCTCATCTGTTTTCTCTACTACATTAATCATTTTTAATCTAGGATAATTGCTTTCTGTAATGTTTCTATCCACATCCTATCACAGGCTGTGGTACATCATAGTGTTCAGTAGGTGCTTAGTTGTTTGCTTTGAATGATGAAACTATTTAATAATTAAGTAACTGTCATTCTAAAGTAGTCTGCTTTCTGCATTATACGTTCTCTCCTTCAAATAATGGCCCTCTCTTAAAAATTAACAATAACACTTAAGTAGGTTCACTCTGCCTACACTGAAGCTGATTATTCAAAGTGTTTTCTGAAGATGCAGAGCTGAGAGGTCAAACAATATTTTTGCATTGATCTGGTAAGAAATGTTCCTGATGTTAGATAAGATATAGGTCAGCATAAGACATCCCAATATAGTCAAGGGTGACCCAGTCCCAGTCAATTTTACTAACTAACTTTCGGTTAACTAGAATCATCATCAAAGACAGAGACAACAGTATGATGGCTACCAGGGGAAAAGAGGGGCTGGGGTATTGTCAGGTAAAGGGGGTCAACTTCATGGTGACAAAAGGAGATTTGACGTTGGGTAGTAAACACACAATGCAGTATACAGATGATGTATCATAGCACTGTACACTTGAAAACTATATTGTCTCATTAATCAATGTCACCCCAGCAAAATTAATAAGAAAAGAAACTTCAATTTCCTAATCATGTCAATTAGCTAAAAAATTACTGTAACTAAAACAACACCTATCCAGGTCAAGGACAGAGACTATCCTTTTACATGGACAATAGGTCTGGAGTAGATCTGGAGACTGGTATGCCACTGAGCACCCAGAGCACTTAGAAACAACCCAGTGTATTCGCTGCTTTCAGTACAACCTCCCAGCTGTGGGACTGACTGTCAGGCCGAACTGACACCAATTCATGCCCTCAGAGGGAGTGCTGCTGCAGATTGAACCTAAAGGGAGAACGAGGAGGCAGTCTGTGGAAGTCTGGCTGACTTAAAGATGACTTGTTTGCAAATCTAGAACAGTAAGAAATGCTAAAAGCTATTACAGAGACATAAATTAGTTAAGCCTGAAATGTAATTTTATTGTCCTTCCAATCATGTATTACAATGACAGATTTGTCTGTCTCCACAACAGTCCACCTTGAGGGAAAGAACTTTGTTGGACTTGACTATTCTTGCCATATTTCTAGGAATAAGCACTGTGCTTGGCACAACTTTAGAAGTGATTCAGTCATGACCAGATAACGTCCATCAGCGAACTCTCCTGAAAAACAGTTTAAAAGCTGCTTTTTGCAAGTCAGTGGAAATTTTTCTATTGCTCATTTAATGGTTTAAGGAGACTATTTAATATAATCCATTTTATCCTTTCCAATAGTTCCATATTTCTTTAGTCAGTTTCTCTTTTATTCCTCTAAACCTTTTTAAACAAGACTTCAGTTTTATAGCATGTCTAAGATGTATAGTACTACAACCATATTCGACAACAGTAACTAACAAACATATGGGAACTTAAAATTTTAATTAATGCTAACAGGTGTGATAATACTGTTTTTATTACATATAATAAACACTGAAAATATTTCATTGATTTTTCAAAACTGACATGTTTCTCAAATTCAAGTACCATGACAGAACTAACATTCCCACCGCATCCGGTTTTGATGCTTGCACTATCTTCAAATTGTGTGTTTTTTTTTTTTTTTTACCTTTTTATATGCCCAGTAATTTTTTTTGGTAGCCAGGCATGAAATACTGGGTAAAAGAAACTAGGCCTTCAGTAATGTGAGAGTGAGCTGTGTGTGGAGCAGCGGAAGCCTTTTACAGCCCTGCGATTAGGCCTCAGTCTTGACTGAACTTCACAGGAGGCTCTCCATTCATTTGTTTGTTTCCCTCTCTCTGGTGGGACAGGATAGTTAGAAAGAACTGGAGGTAGGTCTCAGGTGGCAAACACAAGGCCCACGGGCTGAATCCAGCCCTCCACCTTGTTTTATCTGGCTTGGCACGTTGTTTCTACCCAGCAGCAGCACTGAGCTCCTTGCCCCTAGTTAAGAAGTAGTTACATTTACACAGTCCTAAAATTACATTCAGCCCTCAGAAGGCAACCTCGATGCTGATGTGTCCCCTGGTGAAAATGAGATTGACACCCCTGAGTTAGGTATTTCCCTTCCCCTCAGGTCAGTTAGGTTCTGGTTAACTAGTTTCCCCTGGGGGTAGGCTTCCATGGGAAGAACGGAGCTCTAAAGCAGCGGTCTCCAAAGTTTTTGGCACGAGGGCTCAGTTTCATTGAAGACAATTTTTCCTTGGGTGGGCGTGGGGGCCTGCAGATGGTTTTGAGATGATTCAAGGGCATTACATTTATTGTACACTTTACTTCTATTGTTATTACACTGTAATATATAATGAAGTAATTATACAAATCACCATAATGCAGAATCAGTGGGAGCCCTGAGCTTGTTTTCCTGCAGCTGGACCGTCCCATGTAGGGGTGATGGGAGACAGTGACACCCGAAGTGTGTTGCTTATGTCCAGTCTATTCCATAATCTTGTTTTGGTTGCTGTCACAGCAAAGAACCCTATGTCACAAAGATAGGATATTGGAAATGGAGATAGGCTTTTCGGTGCTTTTGTGGCAATCTCAGGATATTCTGCCTTGACTCTAATCCAGAACATATGGATATCTGAAGTTGCCTCAGCCATGCTTCTAAGGCCACCATCATTTGTGATCACAGGCAGCTGATCCTCTTCTAGCACAAAGTCAGTTTCACCTGGCTTATTCACAAACGGAACTGGGATCCATTCCTGCCCAGTTCGGGGGTCTTGTATGGTTGGGAAGTAATGCTCAAACTCTTTCGAAGCTGAGATAAATGATCATGCATCAGCTGGGAGGAAGAATTCCCTGGCTGAGTCTCAAAATCTCTGCTAATGTTTTGAAACATGTCAAAAATGCCAGTGTTCACTTGTCACCCCCATAGTTCCAGTTCAGCTTTGAATGCAGCCACTTTGTCTGCCAACTTGAACACAGTTGTTGTTCTCGCCTGAAGTGACTAATTGAGTTCACCGACCAGGTTAGATACGTCACACAAGTAAGCAAATTCTGACATCCATTCTGTGTCACTGCGATGTGCTGCCAGTGGTGGCTGTTTTCCCAAAAGAAATCTGTGGAGTGGTTCTTGTAACTCAAAAACTCTGGCCAGTGATGCACCTTTAGAAAGCCATCTCACTTCTGTGTGTAAGAGAAGACTTGTGTGCTCTTTGCCCATCTCCTCACAGAGCTGTGCAAACAGATGTGAGTTAAGTGCATGTACTTCAGTGTGGTGATAATTTTAATCATATCCTGCAAAACGTTGTTAAGTTCAGGTGACATTTTTCAGCTAGCCAGCGTTTCTCTGTGGGTGACACAGTGCGTAGACTCACATTCAGAAGCAACCCCTTTGACTCGAGTAGTGAAACCAGAAAGCCATTGAGTCATGGCAGCCACTCCATCTGTGCACACACCGACACACAATGACCAGTTCAGTTATCCTGATATGTAATCATTCAAAGACTTGAATACTTCAGCGGCTGCGGTGTTGGCTGGCAACAAAAATGCACACAACATATCCTCGTGCACATTCTCCTGAAAAATGTATCACAAGAGAACAAGCATTGTTGCCTTGTTGTCAACATCGGTAGTGTGCACCACAGTGACTCATTAATCCTCTCTAACAATTGTGCCTCGATATCCTCTGCAGTTTCATCAGTTCGTTTAGTTACAGTACTAGCTGAAATGGGAACATGTGTATCTTCTGAACTGCAACCTCTCCTAAAAGTTCATGACAGACATCCGTAGCAGCAGGCAGGATGAATTCTTCACTAATAATAAAGGGCTTCTTAGCTTTAGCAGGACGGTTAGCCACTAAGAATGATCCTCTCAGTGCAGACACATTTGATGAAGTGGTGTCCTTCAATAATTGCTTCTGTTCTTTGTGTTCACTGTTTTTTCTTTTGAAAAACTCCAAAGGCTTGTCTTTTAATGCAGGGTGCCTGGTCACCATGTAGTGAAGCAGTTTAAAGGTTTCACGGCTTTGTTGGCTAGCTGGTCATCACACATTATACAAAGTGGGCTTGGGAAATGTGAATCACCTGGTGCAATTAACCCATAATTTAAGTAGGGCTCTTGGTATTTTCTTCTAAATGCTGCTTTCCTTTTGTTGGCAGTCTTAGCATCTTCTGCTGTCTCATTATTGGGTCTTTCCCCCTTTTCAAAGAAGCTCCCCAGCTACGTTTGTTTTTTACTCATTTTGGCTGGGGTTAGCAAGTGGGATTACCAGAACTGTGTCTGAGATAAGTGCACAATGCAGGAAAGAGGCACGGACAGAAGTGGTAAATACAATAATGGGCGGGCCACCTGCAGACTTACATAAGTGTCAGATTCTGACTTAAAGCTGCCACCAGATGCGGCTGTACACTCAAAGTACATCAACTCACTGGCCACTATAAAGCTTTTCACTAGATGCAGCTTAATTGTCACTTGTCACTCACTGATAGGGTTTTGATGTGAGTCTGCAAAGCAATTGATTTATTATGGTTTCTGTGCAGTCAAACCTCTCTGCTAAGGATATTCTGTATTTGCAGCAGCTCCCCAGCACTAGCGTCACCACCTCAGCTCCACTTCAGATCATCAGGCAGTAGGTCCTCATAGAAATCATGCAACCTAGATCCCTCACGTGTGCAGTTCACAGTATGGTTCATGCTCCTATGAGAATCTGATGCTGCTGCTGAACTGACAGGAGGTGGAGCTCAGACAGTAATGCAAGCTAGAGGGAGCAGCTTTAAATGCAACTGAAAAGCATTATGTTAAGTGAAATAAGCCAGGAGGTGAAAGACAAATACCATATGATCTCACTTTTAACAGGAACCTAAATGACAAAACAAACAAACAAGCAAAATATAACCAAAGACACTGAAATAGAGAAGAGGCTGACAGTGTCCAGAGGGGAGAGGGGTGGGAATTTCAGGGGAAAAGGGGAAGAGTTTACAGGAACAAGTATAAAGGACTCATAGACAAAAACTAGGGGGGAGTGGAAATGGGAGGGAGTTGAAGAGGGCTGGGGCAGGGGTGGGCTGGGCTGGGAGTAAAAGACAGAAAGCTGTACTTGAACAACAATTAAAGTAAAAAAAAAATACAACTGAAGCTTCACTCGCTTGCTCGCCCTCCGCTCACCTCTTGTTCTGCGGCCTGGTTCCTAACAGGCCACAGACTGGTACAGGTCTGTGGCCCTGGGGTTGCGGACCCCTGTTCTAAAGTATTTCAGAGTAGTTCTTTTTCCCCTCTCCATGTTGGAAGCATAAGGGGATTTTTCTCTGTTTACTGTGGTAACCTTAATCAGCTCCTGGAGGAAAATCTTATAATATTGTGGGCACCCCAGAGACTGCACCTCTGTGGAGCTTTTAACTCTTGGGCTTGTCCACACTGAGACTTCAGCAATTTGTCAAACCAAAGCTCAGGTTTTCCTGTCCTGGCCCTGATTCCTGTGGTGTTCTCTGATCCTGAGTATCTGCTCTGGTAAGCTGAGACATCCAGTGTTCACTTGTCTGTCATTGAAGTCTTGGGAACTGTACTTACCCTGTGTCCTCCCCTCTCTTATGGCTCCAAGAAGAGTTGTTGATTTTTCAGTCTGTTCCACATTTTACTTGTTGTTACAATTTGGTCCATCTCATCAAATTTTTAACTAGGTGAGGGTCCACATGTGTGTGCTACTGTTGTTTGGTGTAGTGTTCTATAAATATAATGTAGTTTAAGGTGGTTGGTAGTGTTCTTCAGAAAATGTTCATACTTATTGAAGCTTAGTCTACTGGCTCTATCATTTACTGAGTGACACTTAAAATCTTCAACCATGATTGTGAATTTGTCTGTTTCTCCCTTTGAGTTTCTCCCTACTATTTGCTTTATGAATTCTGAAGCAGTTATTATTAGTTCTATACATATTTAGATCAATAGGTCTATTCCTAGTTAATTGCCCCCTTTTATCATTAGAAGCATCTCTCTTCATTTCTAGTACTCTTATTAACAGAGCCATGACAGTTTTCTCATTTTTAGTATATGCACAGTATATCCTTTCCTACATTGTTACTTTCGACCTATTTGTGTCTTTAAAGTTACTTAGTATCTCTTGTAGACAGGACACATTTGGGTCTTGCTTCTCTTCGTCCTACCTGAGAATCTTCCTTCTCATTTGAGTGTTTAGTCCATTTATATTTAATGTAATTTAATATAACTATTTATATTGTTATTTGTTCCCCCTTTCTTCCTTTGTTTATGCTTTTGATTCTCTAATGCTTCACTCCTGCTTTTGAATTCTGTAGGTTAATTGAATGTATTTTGAAAGTCCATTTTAGTTGTATTAAATTCTTAGCTATTCCTTTTTACTTTAATTTTTTTCTTAGCTGTAACTTTTTGTTTTAGTAGTTGTTCTAGGGCAATAAATATGCAACCTTAAACTATCAATTTCTAATTAGGGAGACTTCATACTTCTCCCCACTTAAACTTCCTATTTCACATTTCATAAATACAATGAACTCACAACAGTGTAAGTCTGGTTACCTGCCTCCTCTGGTCCTTTTTTTGTTGTTGTTACTTTAAACATACTTCGTATTTCTTATTTCCTATCTCACAATGTTACTGATGCTTTAAACCATCAGTTTAAAGCTGTCTTTTGACGAAAATGATAAGAAAAACCCTATCTTTTATGTTTACTACTTCTGCTATTCCTGATGCTCCTAGTTTTTCCCTATAGATGCAAGTTTCCATCTCATATCATTTCTACTTAGCCTGAATGCTGTTCTTTTCATTTCTTATTGTATATGTCTGCTAGTGACATTTTTTGATTTGTTTATCTAAAATATTTTGTATTTCACCTTGCCTTTGAATATTTTTATAAACAATTTCTCTTTCTTTTATCCCTTTGGAATCCATCTATGATTTTTTGCTTCTATTGCTTGTGACAGAAAGTCAGGCTTCATATGTATTACTAGTTCTTTGTATATAAGCAGTATTTTTTTTCTCCAACACCTTTAAGATGTATTCTTTAAGTTTGGTTTTCAGTGGGTTTACTATGATGTGTTTAGATGTGGTTTTCTTCATATTTATCTTCTTTTGTTGGGGTTTGAGTTTCTTGAATCTAAAAGTTGATGGTTTTCACTAAATTAGGTAATTTTTTTGTCTTATATTTTTAAATGTTTATATAGTCAATTCTCATTCTCTTCCTTTTGGACTCATTATACATATGTAAAACCATTTCATTTATCATATCATCTAGTGGGTTGCTGAGGTTCTGCTCATTTTATTTGTCTACTGGTTTTTCTGTTCATGTTTTCTTAATAGCATCATTTTCATGTGAAACTCCTTTTGATTGGTTTTATTTGAATGGGTTGGTATAAAAGTGGTATGCTACAGAATATGCAAAACATGACAGAAATGTGTATCTAATTTAGGGACATCAATTATACTAAAAGAATTTTGAAAGACATTATTACACACAGAGAAATGCAGACATGGTGCACTGACGTGGCGGACACTGCAATGACAGGGTGTACATGGCAGACTCTACTAACTTCTGGGAGAGAAAGCAGGAGACTATCAGGAAATGTCCCCCTGGCACTGAGCTGCGCCGACCAGCACCCCTAACATTTCTAGGGACAGTCGTTTGTGTCTTCCTGCTACTAGTGCTCTTTTGGTGAAAAAGTTTGAGGAATACTTCTAGGTCACCTGAGGACACTTTTCAAATCTCATCCAGCTCTTAAGATAATCAGTGCCTTTCTTTTGCTGGCCCAAAGACCTCTCAGAGGTCCAGCACACAGTGCTCAGCACAGCTCGTATAACTTCTCTGTCAAGGACTACATGTATGTCCAGCACGTTTTATTTCGGCGTAATTCTGTCCCTTTTACTCTTGGACCAGGAAGAGTGAAAGACGGTGTATAGGTTGTCTCATTCAACACATGAAACAACTTCATTAAAAACTGTATGGTTATTATTTGCTTTATTACTATCTTTTCAAATATCCATGTACCAAACATTGTCCCGAGTGCCAGAGACACAGCCATAAATGCTGCTCAACCCCATAACTGAGAAACTGACCAAGGAAGCTGTAAAACCTACTTTAAACCTGAACTGTTTTCTATTCTACAAGTATTCTGGGGCACTGGCTCACCAAAAGTTGGAAACAATGTAGTAGATGAGACAGTGGAGTGAGTTTTTCTGTTAATAATTCCAGGCAGCAGCCACATGCCTGCACCTTCCCTAATGAACTGCTGAAAAGGGAAATGCTAACCTCCAGGACGTGTCTCAGAGAAAATAAACAAGAGGAGAATCGGTGTCATATTTTAAAAAGAAAAGAAAATGGGGAAAACTGGATCCATATTTCATATAGCACAGCTTTGTTTTTCTCTATTTGAACTACAAAACTTGCCTTTTCTCAACAAAGGGTAAGCAAATGAAGGAAAAACAGAATTTGCTTTTGCAAGTAAAAAGATACTGTTGTTTAAAGTATTACCATTTAGAAGTTAAAAAAATAATTGGATTCCTACCCATTTCTTATATACTGAACTCAGAGACCATTGTCTAAGATTTATCAAGATATAATGGGACTGTTAAGCAAAAAAAAAAGTGAGGAAAATTATCTAATTCCTTCAATTAGAATTGATATGTACTATATTCCAAGTTCTAATCAGTACCAGATAATTCTTTATATACCCCTATCAAAATATAACTATTTTTAATGTATCTATTAAAACAAATGGCTTTATGAATTATTGCTTTTTCATATATGCACCAAGAAAATAATTATGATGAGGTTTAATAGTTATCAGAATATTATTTATAGTCCAACAGATTTGGTTTATATTCCAATTATGCTGCTTAGCAGATGCATGACTTTGGGAAAAATACTAAATATGTTTCATCTTCAGTCACTTTCATCATCTGAAAATAATACCCTCATGGATTTTTTCCCCTTAAAATTAAATTAGACAGTTGTACCTCACCCATAGTACTGAAAATGATGGTCATGTATATTATTAGATGATATACTGTCTACTAACATAACTGTTTTGACTTCATCATGGAATCATGTCATGAGATAAGTTCTTGGAAAATGCTAATTTTAAGATAATCAGAATCAGATGCTGCCTCACATGTAAGCATAGAGTCATATATCTGCATAAGCATAAATGCCCCCGCCCATCACTGCACATGGTTCAATTGAATGAGCTGCGTCTTCTTCTCCGTCTCTGGTGCCCACAAAGCACTGGGAGGCACAATTGCCTTCGAACAAAGCAGACTGATAGAGCAGTGTGGTACTCATCTTCTGATCCTTGATACGGACTTTAATGACACTTTCAAATGAATGCCAAAGAGGTTTCTTCACCAGATCAGGTGTCTAAAATGACTTCAGGAAGACAGGATCCCATAGGACCCCTGGTTCCTGTACTTAGGGGATCAATAGGCCAATAGGGCACTACCTCTGAGTCTTCTTCCTTAAAATCAGGGTTTGGAGGGAAAGTGTTTAGTCAGGGTCCTGGCAGAAAACAGATGACATAGTCAATTTGGTTTATTGAAGAGAGTTTATGAAAGGGATTTTTTTTAATAAAGTGAAGGCAAGGCTTAGGCAAAGCAATAAAGGGTGAGACAGTACATCAGTACAAGTAGTAGAATAGGAAGCTGAAGGGGCAAAAGAAGATAGCTCTTTCCTGAGTTTAAAAATAGACCAGCAGCAGAGGAGGGCTCCCTGTCAGACAGAAGCTATGTCTTAGAAGGACACAGACATACTGCAAAGGCCCTGGATGGAGGGGGTCAGGGGAAATACTATTATTCTCCTTCTCCCATCTGATCCCTACCAGTGCATTCCACTGGCTGGATTCAGTAGAAGGTGAAAGCCAAGAGAGCCTATTGAAGCAGTCCAGGGAAGTGCGCATGCCAGCCCAGAGTGTGGGAGAGGGGCTGGAGAATAGATATGGGGGTCGGGGGACATACAGCACAAGCTGCGAGGAGGGGACAGACTGTGCAGTGTTTCTGATGTTGACACTGCCTACTAGTAAGTAGGCCTCTTTCTAAAAAATCCTAATGTCAAACATTTAATTGATTGCTAGTGGAGTCAGGGGCTGAAGTGAGGAGAATGGGTCCTGATTTTCTCCCTTTATTATTAGAATTAATATGAGCTTACATTACATAAGTATGTTAAAATTATTTGACAGTTTAATCAAGTACAGTTCTGATTAACTGAATAAATAATATGCAAAAATCTTATTCATGTTAACTGAAACAATTTTTATTTTACTCAGATTATCAATGTTTCCCATTAATTAATATGCCATTTTTTCCTCTAACGAAGAGAATATACATACGAAGAAAATGCAAGGGCAAACTGGACTTGATCATTATCCACGAATGGGTGATAAGACCGCTATGTTCAAACTTATTATGAAACTACTACACCTAGTAAATCATAATAGGAATTAAACTCAATGACAGTTTGAAGAAGAGAGCTTTCTAAAGCCAATGGAAATGCCTTTGCCTGCTTAAGTCGATCTGGGACCACTCCCTGAAGCCCACCAGAAACATTCTCTCTCCTGGCTTCCTTCTAACCTCACAACCCACACTCTCTGTAGTAATATCATACATGGATGCCAGAAATCTTCGATTCTTTCATTCTAGACTCTCAAACTGGAGTTATCTACTCTAGGACTTCAGCTTTTAAAAGACCCATATCTTCTCATAGGAATGTTACCTAAAATGAACTTGAGGAATTCTACACAGATTGTTTTGTTTTTGTTCTTAGATCCTGCTAAGTTATTCAGAGTATTGCTCTGACCCTTACAAATAGGTTTTTTCAGTCGGACTATATGTATATTTACAGTATTGATTATTTTGACCTCCCCCTCCCACCACCATTCTATTCAGTAAATTTCTAGCTTGTTTTTATACTATTTATTTTACTTTTCTTTTATCTTTTACTGCAGAATTGGAAGTAACAATGTAAGAGGGTCAACCATGCGGGTAGGCTGAGTTTTAAATTAAGAAATTCAATACTGTGGTTGGTTCAGTTAGCATTTCACAAGTAATTTTTGTACCTGTAAATGGATTTCAAAAGCAGGGGCATAGGGTCCAGTCAAAAATTATCTATTTTGCTAACTCTGGAGATCGCAGGGTTCAATACATGCTCACAGAAGTGTGATAAGATTAAGCACAGAGACAGTTCAATAGATTTTCTGGAACAGTCTGTCATCCTGTTCCATGATGGTTCAGGCCAATACAGGGAGGTGCATAAATAACCAAAAGTTGCTGGGCCAACATAGCCCTTAAAAGCAAAGTACCCTGTAAGGTTCTGATACATATAATTTGGGGTTGAGTTTGAAATATATCATTAAGATATATTTTCAAAATATGCCATTACTAAGATTAGTTTTAATTTTGAGAAAACATATATATTAATCCCTATTTCACTCAAAGATAATCTCCAATCTGTACCATTATGAGCTTTCTTGTTATTACCAACAATAAAAGAGAGGTTGTAGATGTGTGGATTATAACACAGCTTCTGTCATTTCACATATATGAGTGTTAGATTTACCATTTGCCTTTGGGGAAGTCATGTTTAGTGGTTGGGAAATATTTTGTAAAATACTCTTGTAATTAAATTTAGGCTGCTTGTTCCAGGCACTAAAAATCAACTAATGAGCTTGCATAAGAAGCAAATGCACATTAGATTGTAAATAGTAGAACATAGCTACAATGTTCATTCTTTCATAATAAAGGCTTTTGATTTCAAGAATGTAACAAATGGTTTCTATTATTCCTTGAAGGTCTAACTTTTTCCATAATTTGTTTGTTGTATCCTGTAATCTGTAATGGAGAACTAGAGCACCAACTAAAAAAGTTCTAAACAAAGTCTAATACTGCATTGGAGAACTTTGTTACATACATAAAACAAAACTATTAATCTGCCTCAAGATGATATCAAAAGATATCAGAAGATGATACCTTTGTAATAGCCACACTCTTTTATAAAACATTTTTTCTATATTTCAGAATGCTTATTTTTATTTGTCATATAAAGCCATTGTCTAATGATCAAAAGGCAATACATGGTCCTGACTAGTACAGTTCAGTGGGTTGGGCATCATCCCACAAACTGAAAGGTTGCTGGTTCAATTCCCAGTTGGGGCATGTGCCTGGGTTGTGGGCCAGGTCTCTGGTTGGGGGTGTGTGAGAAGCCACTGATTGATATTTCTCTTGCACATCGATGTTTCCCTCCTTCTCTTTCTCTATTCCTTCTCCTTTCTCTAAAAATAAATAAATAACATATATTTTTTAAAAAGCAATGAAGGAACATATAATTATTGGTTAGTACTCTGATATTAGAGTTTACTTATAATATTTTAGTATTATTCATTATTCACTTTAACCATTTTGTCTAACAATAGGTTTTTAGAATGTCATTATTTGCTATTTATGAGATTCATTATACTATCTATGCTATCATCTAAAACCATAAACCACCTATAGTATAGTATCTATATTACATTAAAATTATGTTTGGAATTTTAAACCTGACAAATACATAGTAGAAATATCTTCGAGATATTTAAGTCTGATCATTTTAGACTTTTTTCTTATTTAAGCCTATTTGTCTTCCATGCAACCATTTTTAAAAATGAATGTGTGATATAAACAAACACAGATGACATTAGGATGATAATATAAGTAGAAAGCAATTCATAGATGCTTTCTAGTTGGATATGAAAACAAAATGAAAAACACCAACAAATTTTTTAAAGACAAAACTCCATTATTCTGACAAATTCCTCCTTGGTCCTTTTATTCTTTTCATTTGAAAACCAAAAATGTATTATATAATTTCCACATCTCAGCTCTTTTGTTGTATAATACCATGATAACAGTTATTTCTGTATTGCATAGAGAGGGGAAAGGAAGAAACTAGGTAAGTTCAAGAAATGGAATGAAAGGAACCTCTTTACCAGTGGGTAACAGTGATGTAAAGAGATACAAATTAGAATTAGATGCTATTATACAGTATATTTTCCAAAGTAGTCTAGAGCTATGAGACTGTAAAATATTTGATGCGGAACACAGTTAAGGTAGAGAGGAACATCAGTAAAATGTTCAGTATTCAATTTCAACTGCATTTTTTGAAAGACCCTGTAGACATTTATTTAATTAAAAATATTAAAACATGCTGTCTTTTCCTCCTTCTTTTTTTTCTTCTTCTTCTTTTTTTTTTTAGGACTGAAGATACTCCTGGATACTCCAATGGACCTGCAGGGAGTAGCAGCCCAGCAGAACGTAAGGAAGCAGTACCCCCTGCTGGGTGTCATGTTCAATGGTGAGTCATTGCAATAGTGTGAGTTGGTGGGAAGGGAGCTGAGCAGAACTAATTTCAATTTAATTTGCCTGGCTTTGCTGTGCCTCCTGAAAAAAATCTCCTATATTCTGATATATGTGACATATTGACGTAAAGCCACACATTGACACTGAGGTTTAGTTGCTGTTGATTCCACCTACACCACCTTGCTGAGTTAAAAATACAAATTATCTGTATTCTGAAAATGATACAACCAGAGGCATATACATTGCAAATATGATCACAAGAACTGCTAGTGTTCAGTTGTTATACATTCATACTCTCTTCTTTGATTCTGTCTGCCAATAAAATCGTTATACCTGTCATTTCCCACATGGATTTTCTGGTGGAAGACTAGAGACAGACAGTGCCTGTGCACGGAAGGGAGACTGAGCTTTCAGTGCCTCCTTTAGGGGTCGTCTGGAGAGCCACACTCTGATTTTGAAGTATTGTTTTTGTTATTATTATTATTTTTTCATATTTCCCAAAATGTATGGGGTGAGCTGGGGAGAGGATGCTTGAAAGAAAGGGTTTCGGGAACTCCATGTGCAGTGGAAAGAGAATCATTTTACAGGACACTTGTGGGGATGAAATATTAGATGTGCCCGTTGAATCTGAGCTGCTTCATTTCAGCCATTTTCCCAATCAAGACCATTTAGAGACGACTGCACGACCACACACTGCTAGCGCTCCCAAGACAAACACATGAGTTTCATCCATCCGGGTCTGCAGTTGATCCCTACGGCGGTGCGATGGGTGCTTTTCTTGAAGTACAAGCACAGTACTGAGACTGAATTTTTTACTTTGTATAGTATAATTTTTTTGAAGGAGAAATATTGCACATTTTATATAATCTATATCTGTCTGAATATTTGAACTTCTGGACTATTACATACTTACATTTTTTATCTTTTACTTTCTGTTTAGTTTTATGCCTTGTGGAGCTCTTACCTCTCCCCGCCTTTTTTGTTCATCCTCAGACAAAGCAAAATTTAAAAGGTTAGTGTTCATGAGGCTTCAATTAAAAAGAAAAAAACCCCTAGCCTTCCTGTTACTCCAGTTACCCACATGACAAAAGGGAAGTGAAACTGTTTGCTGACAAGTCTCTTCTGGTTTGAGCGTGGGCTTCCTTCACCAGGAGTCTTGCCAAACACTCAGTTTCCACAGTCTTCTGTGGGAGGTGACTTCACTGGAATCTGAGAGCAAAGGCTAAAACAAATGCCATAATAATTGCAAACAAACCCTAGCTCTGGTGAAGGATTGCTTGGTTCACATTCCTAAAGTAGCTGGAAATGTACTTTCTGGACAGTTTAAAAGAATAGTAGGTCTCTTCCCTTGAAAACAACTCCTCTTCCAGACATTCAAGTTCATTGTTATAATACCACCATTTTCCAGGTTATTAAAAGGCTTAGAGTAATCTTTCAGTCTCCCTCTTTTGTATCATCCCTCACTCACATTCAATTATTATTAAGTTCTAAAATCACTTTTCCAAAAGTAATTATCTGCTACTTCCTTAATGCAGGATCAGTTTTTACTTTTAGACTAATGGTGTGCCCATGACTTTGTGATTTTCAGTCACTCTCCTCTACTTCCATTTGTTTTGTCCAGCGCCTTTGACAAACTTGACGTATTTTCATAGTCCATGGAGAGAAACCAAAAAGAAAAAAAAATGTGTCCCTTGTCATGCGACTTCATTCACTGCCTTTTAACTTTAAACACCTTATATATCTTTGGGATTACTTTTGTTAATCTATTAGGACTAATACTTTTGCCTTCTCTCTAGAATTCTTTGATCTGTTATACAATGAAAAGTGTTCTCAAAATAGATGATGGTGATGATTACACAAAATGTGAATATACTACTTAACTATACACTTAAAAATGGTTAAAATGGTGAATTTTGTTATGTATTTTAGCATAATAAAGTAATAAAAATAAAATCATAAGTAATATTTCTCAAACAAATCCTAAAGTAATTCAGAATGTCTACCTCCTTCTGAAATGAAAAAGGGATTTTGGGGAGACCAAAAAATCTAGGAATTTATTTATAAAAAAATTTGTGTATTTATTTTTACATGTTTGAATTTCAGTTACCATTAAAGTATTTTCATTTGATGTAATACACCTATTGAAATGTTTTTTTTTCACTACTCAAAAGTTTTTGAACTCATTGATTTTGATGCCTTTAGTACTTCTGCCATTTTTTGTTTTACTTTTGCATTGACAAAATGTTTCCCTTTGAGGACTTCTTTCATTGAAAGAGTCTTTAAAAAAAATTCACTGAAGCCAAATGCAGCCTCTCACAACAACGCCAGCTGGTACACTGATACAGATGGGTTCCTAGAGCACTCACCTAATGGGGGAAGCCTGACTACAAGGGGCCTGGCTTACAGAAGATAATTCCATTTTGCAGGGTCCCCCCTCATATTACTACTTTGAACTCTCTCTTCCCTGTTTTCAATATAATTCTTTTTGAGATTTTAGTTCTACTTTTTAAAACAAATTTCAGAATGGGTATTGTTTTTAGAGTTAATAGTAAATGTATAAAAGAACTTACCAGTTCCTTCAGTCACCATTGTTTTGCTTTCTCTTTCGGATAAACTTTTTTTTTTGCTTAAGTAATTACCAATGAATTATTTCTTTTATGGGAAAGTCTGTGGGTAGTAAATATTTCTAAACTCTGTGCGACTGATGATATCTTTATTTCACACTCCCTCACACCTTATTTTAAATAGTTTACCAGAGCATGAAATTCTACTGTGACAATTATGTTCCCTTAGCATATTCCAAAATCTATTGTTATCTGGTATCTATAGTCTTAGGAGAATTTGAATGCCAGTTTAATTTTCTAAAACTTCATAAGTACTCTTATCCTTTTTTCTAAATGCCTTTTAAAACATTTCTGATTTCCCTGATATCTTGCAATTTTTATGACTCATTACGCTCTTCAGTTTTTGTTTCACTAGGTGCACACATGTGTGTGTGCAACATTTTATAAGCTAAATGTGAAGTCATGGTTTTATTCAAATCAGAAATATTCTCCGTTACTATATTCTTTGAAAGTTGCTTTTTAACTATTTATTTTCTATGTCCTAGAAATCATAGTGGCATATATTAAGTTCATCAATCTACCCTTTGTATATCATAACTATATTTCATATTTTAAAATCCTTTTGTCTTTCTCTGTTGTTCTGAGTAAGTAGTGTCTTAATAATATCTTCTAATTTATTGATTCCCTTTTTAACTGTGTTCACTTAAAATTGGATTTTATTTTAAATTACATGGCTAGTTTTCAGTTCAATTTTTCTTGAATCAGGCATGGAAATTTAAAATAAAACCCAATATTTTAACATATCTATTTTAAACTTATTTTAAATTGCTTCTTTTTCTTTTATACTTCACCAGGAATATATTTCCCAATTGTAATTTTTTACTGCCTCTCTTATCATTAGATTTCTTATGCTTTAGAGCTTTATTTTGTGAGCTCATGTTAAATTGGAGTTCTCATAATTCTTTCCTGTGTAGTGGTTTTAGTTTGCTTTTCTTAGGTTGCCCTGCACCCTCTAGTCAGGTCTTCTATTTCTTCAAGGCTCTGTTACTGCCACGATACCAGAGATCTCAAATATGTAGGGCTTGCTCCCGTGGGTGGCTTGGTCCAGGTAATAGCTGCAAGGCAATATTGGTCCTTGCTGTGCAGGCATTCAGCTTTATAAAAGGTGCATATAAAAGCCACAATTGTAATTTTTTCATCCAAATTTCATGAGAGCAGAATCTTGCTTGCACACCTCATTTCATGCATTCTTCCAAGAAACTAGAAAGACTTCTGGTACAGGAGTTAAATGTCCAGCCAATATTGCTTTTTATTTGGCTTTAGCCAAGTAAGTCTCTGGAATCAAGCTCTTCTTAATAAATTTTTATAGCTCACTTACTTTGTATAGCATATTATTTCTTTTATAGGTGTGTTGTCATATTTGAGGACCCTGGTCCAGTTCCTCCTGCTCAATTAGCAGATGAGTTCTATGGGACAGACTTCTGGGCACCTAGTCCATACTCATTCTCTCCTTCTTCCTTACTGAAAGGTCCCTAAAAAATGTCCAGCTGGAAAACTGTCAAACCTGTATATTGCACAAGCACAAATTTTTGACTATAATGAAAATAAGATTGATTTTTGTCTTCCAAGGTCTTTAAATCTGCTACACATAAATAAAAATTCCAGGTGGTGTCATTGCTTTCCCACCTACTTTGGGTAAGTCAATAATGTAACAGCCACTTTAAGTGACAAAATTCAGTCTCATTTTCGTGAGCTAAATGCTCAAATGTATGTGATCATCAAAAACCCAAACTCGGTTTTGTTTCTTTCCTTCTCTTAGTAGGGTCCAGCTTTAGGAGGCCCGTCGGCCTGTTGTGAATGGGTGGGGGTGGCATTTTTTTTTTTCTCCCTCTTCTCCTCCCTTTTCCAGCTGCCTCTGGTCCATCTGGCGTCAGAGTCTGGGAAAGAGAATGGGAGTGCTGACGAAGAACAACAATCTTATTTGAATTCTGCTTCTCATTCTCTGGGCCTAGCGACTGTTTAAAGAATCTGTCCAATTTTTGGAAGGCTGTTTTAGAGTCCTTTTGCTTCGAGGTCCCAACTTCTGGCAAAACCACCTTGGGGAAACCTTTTAGAAACCACCAGGCTGATATCCTAATATGAGCAGAACATTCTATTTTCAGGATTTGTATGCTTTCGATGTACTTCTAAGGGAGGCATGCAGTTGTTTTCCAAGGCCCCAGCCACTGTTTCATTCTGCCCTGCCATTGTAGGCCAATGGCCACTGCCATCCACCTTTACATACCTCAGGTGCCTGACAGTGATTGCAGGAGACGTGCTCTGAGAGGTCTCTTGAAGCCCATTTCACTGTACTTTCCTTTAGGGATAAGGTGGTTCTCAGCATGGCCAAGAAATCTTTATAAATCTCCTCCCTCATCATTCTTCTCCCAATACTTTTCACAGCCTCAGTGTTGCACAAGTGTCTAAAAAAGACAATCTCTTATAACTCGACAATCTTACTGATCTTTACTCCTTAATCTAAACTTCCACTGGATAACTTGTCATGGTATCTTTGGAAATTGAGGCATATGTGGAAATTGTTAGGTGGTGCTTCTGGCCAAGTCCCTCTTTCCTGTCTGTCCCCTCTCTTTTTTTGAGTTGCCTGGAAATGGGTTCTGATGGAGCACCAGGCCCAGGATGTGTCAGGAAAAGCACAGCTTTGCATTTGGCATTCTCAAACAAGTGAAATAATGCCAGTTAACATTTATCTCTACAACTTCTACTATAAGAAAAATGATTTTTCCGTATGTTTTCAAGTCACTGTACCCAGGTCTCTACTGCTAGAATCTGGGAGGGCTTTCTAATTGATACATACACTAACAGAGAGAGAGGTTAGGAGATTTACCAAGGTCACTACGCTGGCCCAGACTCCCTTCTGCATCCTATTCTGTTTCCTGGAGAAAGACCTCTAGGGATCTCATTCCCCTCTACGTTCTCTTGTTGGCTTTCTATTGGGTTAGTCAATGGGAACTGGACTGTGGAGAGTGAGAGGAGAGGTACTGTGTAGGAGTTTTGTCTGTTTCCTTTAACTTGTCTACCCAGTCAGTTAGTGCACCCTTCAACAACTACTGCTTCTGCTGTGAGGCCTCCCCACTGTTCCGGCCCTCCCTGGGAGCTGCTGACTCATGATCACTCCTTGTCCCTTCAATTTAGGCTTTACACAGTTGCTGGTGTTCTGGAGTCTCAACATCCCTTGTCGTTCCTTTAGCCTTGCTTATATCTTCACTAAAGTAAGTATTCTTAAAAGTTTTGTTATTTTAGCCACCTGGGTGAATTATGTTTTCCATTGGGTCCCTGACTGATTCTGATGCATAATTATTCAATGTAGTCAAGGAAACTCTTCAAATTTCATGTCCAGTCTTCTTTCCCTTGTACCTCACAATATTTTATATATTTAACATTCAATGAATGATTAATTTTTACATATTGTAATGTTTTGCCACAAAAATAAAGAAACATAGGCAACAACACTTGTCAAGAAGGATAAATATTTGTTCAGTATGGTGGTTTATCCTACTAAACAATATACTATAAAAAGAATATCTTATATACCTTATATACTGTTTATCAACATACACTTGTTTTTAAATCCCTACCTGAGGATATGTTTATTAATTTTTGAGGGAGAGGCAGAAAGAGAGAGACATCAATGTGAGAAATGTTGGTCAGTTGCCTCCCATACCTTCCCCGACAGGATCAAGCCCACAACTGAGGTATGTGCCCTGACCAGAGACGGAACCCACGACATTTTGGTGTACGGGACAGCGTTCCAACTAACTGAGCCACCTGGCCAGGGACAACCTATACCTTTTATATGTATAACTTGTGCTCCTTCAATATTACAAAAACCATAACCAGTAGGAAAAGACAATGCATTATAATCTACATTGCTGCAGAGAAAGTTCTTACAATATCATTTTTAATTCCAACACAATGGAAAAGAATAATATCTCTAAAACCTTTTTCCTATCATTGAGTTTTTATTCAAACTAAACACATTCAAGTCTGACACTAACAAGAATAAACAGTGTTTTCAATTTTATTCAAAAAATAAAAAATACAATTATTAGAAAATACTTTTATTCTAGAATTAGAATCCTAATATTGTTAGACAGTGGAGAAGCTAAAATGTAAATATTTGTGAAGTGATCTCACATGTTTTTATTTTGTACCTCCAAGAAACAAATTCAGAAGGGATGCATTTTTCTACATGTAATACCAAAATGAATGTTCTCTCCTTTTTATCTGTTTTCTTGCTGCTAATCCTGTGGTATTTGCTTTAACAAAGTGCCCACACATAGGATGAAGGGCATGTAGAATTTCTATCAACATTATCATTAAATTTCTAGGAAATTATTTTTATGTATGTGTGTAAAATTAGAAAGCGTCCATATATAATTCTCATAATTCTTTATTTTTAATACAAAGTAAACAGAAGGGTAATATAAACCTATAGACTTATAGATTATATAAAAATCTAGCCACTGATCATGGATAATCATAATTTAATTTTAAAGTTGGAGACATAAACAAGTGCCATCACCTCCCTCTTCTTCCTGGTGAAAATAAAGGAAATAAACTGTCCTTCTAGGAAGAACACAAAGGGATGCCCTGCATCTCAGAGTCACAGAAGGACAGCAGGGTGAGGCAATGGCAAACATAAACTAGGGCTTTCAGGGGAGAAGAAAAATCCCACAGGGGTTTCAAAATGGAAATGCACTTAACTACTTAGATCTGTCAACATTTCATGAGTAACAGGGATAAGTTCAAAAAGTTCTACCTCATTTGCTAGATTTTGCTTCTGCAAGGCAGAGATCAGCCACCTAGCAACAGCACAAAAGATTCTACTGTGATACAGTTAAACTCATGCTGGCTGAGCAGGAAGAAAAGCTATGTAGGATCAAGGCAGAGCTTAAGGACCAGCAGTTTCAGGGCCACTAGGGAGCCTGGTTTGGGAAATTGTGAAATTCAGTCTGCGGAGTGACGTTTTTTTGTCAGCATTCTTCAAAGCTCAGGTCTCTGAGCGCCTCCACTAGGCTGTATCTCTCTCGTGTTCAATAGAATGTATTGAACACATCCATATCATGCACAGCCAAGAAAGAAAAGATGTCATTTCTAACAACTGCCATCCCATTAAAGCTCATCTGTGCCATGCTAGGAAAATGGATAAAGTAAAAACTGTGTCAATTAAGAGGGAACATTTTCCTATGCAGCTATTTTAAGATCAGTGAAATACTGGACTTTTTCAAATTCCTGATCCTTGTAATATAGACAGCTATCTCTTGTTCTCTCTTTTAAAGCGAGTCCTTTGGCATTAGATACGGCCCCAGAAATAACCCACCACTTTTCTTCCAGGAGGAGAGAACGATCTACTTAACAGTCAGGTCATAGCAGAGACTTGGGAAAATATCTGGATCACAAATCGCTGTCAGCAGCGAGCAGTGAACGGAATCTGGGCCATGTCCTTCCTTGGAGAATGCCCTCCCAGGATGATTCAACAGGTCATTCAGGAGGCACTTACATCAAATTGTCAAAGCAATGCCGTTTTCAACTGTGAAAGCCTATGGCTGGCATGGAAAGTCTAAGAACAATTGAACAGTTAAGTGTACAAACACATCACATGGCTTTCTTTCTGGGAAAGGAGCAGGGAAGGCAAATTAGGTACCACTGTGCTTTTCATTTTCATAACTCTTTTGGCACATGTGATCAGAGAGGAATCCAGCTTTGGGAGGGAGGCAGGGAGGGAAGCTTAGGGAGAAAGGTTATTTGCTTCATGTTCAATCACATTCCTGGTCTGTCTGGCTCATTGGGCTCTGCACAGGCAGAAAGTGTGTAATGCTTTCTGACAACGGGAGAAGAAAACCAAGGGACAAGCACATTCATCTTGGAGCCACTGTTAACAGCAGCCAGTTGGCTCTGCCTTTTACTGTAAGAGATGTTACTGTTTTAAAAAATATATCGTAACTGTTATTAAGATCTCTCTTTTAAAAAGTACATTTCTAAGTTACGAAAGCAGTGCTTGTGAAAATGAAAATGCAGAAATGAAAATATGAAATTGCTCTTCCCCCGAAGCCCATTCCCTGTGCAGAAGTCACTTGACGATTCCGAATACTCGGAGGTGTACACTGCCAGACTTGTTCATCTTTACGTGGGCACATGTACACACTCTCTCCCCCCACAGATGCAGATTATTTTTGAATTTGTTCTTTCACCTAACAATATGAAAAGTTATTATGTAATATTCCATTAACTATTTTGAACTTTTAAGTTTGTTTTTACAATAGTACTACAAAATAGCCAAATCAACACATTTATCCATATCTTTCTCGTTATTATGTCAATAGCCTAAATATATTCCCAAAACCTATGTAAAAAAGGGTCAGTGTTTCTACATTTTTATAGATAGTGTTTTTTACTAAACTTTTTTTCTCATTTTGACAAGTAAAGCTGGAATTTCAAAGATCTAGTTTGTACTTATCTCTTAATAAAGGTTGATTTTTTTTCAGATTTATTGACCATTTATATTTCTTTTCCTTGAATAATTTTGTCTAGTTATCTGTTGTGTGAATTTTATTTAATTGAGGAGACACTATATACTTAGCTAATAATTGTTTGTTGTATATACTGTATATCTTTTTCACTTTTTTAATCCTCACCTGATGACATACTTATTGATTTTAGAGAGTGAGGCAAGTAGACCGAGATAACGTGACAGAGAAACATCGATTGGTTGTGTCCCATATGCGTCCCGCCTGGGGACCAAACCCGCAGCCGAGTTATGTGCCCTGACCAGGAATCAAACCTGAAACTTTTTGACTCACTGGACGATGCTCCCACAACCAATCCACCTGGCCAGGGCCATCCTGTATATCTTTTTTTGTGGCCTATTATTGTGCTTTTTAAGTTTTGTTTTTGTTTGTTTGTATACGGTGTTTTTCACCATACTGCAGTATAAGTTCTGTTAAAGAACCACCCATGTGGTCAACTTTTGCAATTTTCTCTTCTTTTCTGGCTGCTAGTTAACTTAAAAATGACTTCTATACTTCAGGATTTAAAAAATATTCCCTTATTTTATATTTCCTCTAAGAAATTTTATAATTTATTTTTGTAAAAATAAACTAAAGTTATTTTTAATAAATTTTAAAAATTATTTTTTAATTAAAAAAATAACATAAACAACATCAATCTGCATATGCAATTAACAAAAATCTAGAACTAAATCCTTGTGTATAGTGTCAATAATAATTTATATTTCAAACAAATAGCTAATGATTTTTCTAGTACCAATTATTACATAATCCAACTCATTCATTCTCATCAACTTGAAATGCCACCTATTTTATACTAATTTCACATTAGTATTCTGTAAACTCTTTTTCTGTTCTGATAATCTACTTGTATCCCAGCTCCACAATATTTATTACTGTGATAAAAGAGCAAACTTGAATACCAAGTACAGCAAGTACCAATCTTTAATTTTTGTCTTTAAATATTACATTTATTTTCTAGGTAAAGATTCAACTCCCTTGCTCTATTTCAAAAAATGAAATCTATAACACTAAAAAAGTTCTTCAGGTGTCACTTGTACATTCTTGAATTTTGCTGCCTTTAGAAAGTAAGCCCATGTATTACTTTCCTATCCATTTAATCAGGCCTTTGAGCATCCTCACCTTCATTTGAGCTTTCTTTTTCTTTATGTGGGCCTTGAACATTTACTGCTAAGTGTAAGCCTGTTTATATTATGATAATTGTTGCCGATTCTGAATAGAACTGTTCTCCATTTATCTTCTTCAATTCTTGTGCCTACTGGTGAAAAGGAAATTTATCGTGTCTTGCATATTTATCTTGTACCCATCTACCTTGCTGACCCTTCTTATCATTCTAATATTGTCACAGTTAATTTGCTTGAATTTCCTGGCTATAAATATCTGTAATAATATTAGTGTTTCTTCTTTTTTCAATATGTTTTTATTCTTACTTTCTTTGCTTGTTCCTTTGGCTAAAATATCTTGAGCAAAAAGAATAATCCCAGTGCTTAGCAAACCTCGTTTTTAATTTGGCTTTAAGGGAAAATGTTTTTAAAATAGGCATACACATTTAAATTTTTGGAAGGGAGGGTGTATATTTTTGACTTTTAAAATTTCTACTATGTCATTCAATCTGCTCATTCTTAATCTCTCTTTCTTGGGGAAATTTTGGTGATTTATATTTTTCCATAAAATAGTCTCTCCCATGTGTTAGATTTGGAAAAAAATACACCTACATCACCTGTGAGGCTTACTACAGAAAAGATATCTAAATGCCCTGTCCTTTAAATTGACTTTTTGAAACTTTGAAATAATTTTCATTTATGAAAAATTCAAGTGTTATTATGAATATATTTGTTAGTTCTTAGCAGTTGAGTACACTGAAAAAATAACAGAGTCTCTGCTCTTAAATTTTGATGATTTGTTCTATATTCCATCTAGTGAAGAACTATTTTGGTTGCTATGGAGATGATTTCCATAATGTTATAAAAGAAACTGGCAAATGCATTACTAGTGCTTCCCACTTAGATGTAACATTTTTAAAAATGTTCTTTAGTAAATAAAACAAGTATGAATTATACATTTCGGCAATACAGAAGTCTGGTTCAATTCATAGCTCAATTGTGACAGAGAATGTTGCTTCTTAGAGAATGTCCATTTTCCTACTCTCCCTTAGGAAAAAATTAGATAATTTATTCAAAGTCCTGGAGTTAGTAAGTGTGGATAGTGTTCATACCCAAAGCCAGGTTTACTTGTTGTCAGAGTCATATCCCTGTGCTGTTGTGTACATACGCTACATAGAGGACTGGGCTTATATGCATGGGGGGTTCAGGGAAAGTTCTAGAGAGGAGGTTCTATACAAGTTGGGACATAAAAGATGAATCGGGAATTTTTCAGGTAGTCAAGGTAGAAAAGTGTAAAATGGGCAAACAGAACAACACAAACACTCAAAGAATAAAAGTGTGCAGTGTGTTAAATAGCAGCAAACAGCCAGGCACAAAGTGTAGCTCTAGAATTTCTTGGGACATTTGGTTCAAATGTGCCATAGAATCTTGAGCCACCTACTCAAATCTCCAGAGGCAACACACTGCAACAGCTGATCACCTATGCGTACAGACCCTGGCCAAAGACGTAGGTTGAATCTGAACTCCACAACTTTCTTGTTCTTTATCTCTGGGAAAATTAGTTAATTTCATCAAGTCTCATCACCTTACTTGCCAAATTAAACACATTATTGTTTTCCCTATAGGTTTACATGACGGCCAAAGGCATGTCAGATATTTAAGAGGTGCCTGACATGTTATTATTGGTGATAACACACTCTTCAAATTTTTAACATTTGAGGCAAATAAAAGAAAAGGCAAATTCGAATAAAAGAATACTTCCTGTGACCTTAACAGTTATTCATTTTCCTTTAGCCTGCCCCAGGAGTGTCCAAGGGACTCTCCAGAACTGCTCCGTGCTCCTGTTGTACTCTGCTGTGCGTGCGCCATAGTTCGTTCAGCTGCTCTCCTGTGGGGGGGCGTTTCGGTGCTTTCCAATATTTTGGAATTATAAAAATGTTACAATGAGTTATGTGGACGTGTATTGTCTGTCATAGTGCTGCAACAGTGAAAATTCCAGAGGTAAAACTGTTCGGTCAAAAAGTAAATGAATATGTAATTTCGTTAAATATAGCCAAATTCACCTCCACAGGAATTAAACCAGTTTGCATTTCCCCTATCAACTAGCCTGTTTCTTCACATTCTTGTACATAGAGTATGTTACTCATTGGAGAGGTAGGGAATAGCATCTTATGGTTTTCTTTTTTTTAGTCATTTTCTTTATTATTGATTTAATCTTTTTTATATATTTAAGCATTATTTTATATACTTTAAAATTAACATTGTCTATTTTTAAACATAATATTTGTGCTTTCCTCATATCTTAAAGTAGTTCTTTAAGTATTAAAAATATTTGGCCTGTTTCTGAGATATATAAGTATTTTCTTTCAGGTTGTCACTTGTCTTTTAATATGGCTTATGGTATTTTTGTAGCAGGGAAAGTTTCTTTTAATCAAATTTTTATGTAGTCAAGTTTATTAGTGTTGTATTTGATTACATTTGGACTTAGGTTGTTGAAAAAATGCTTTTTCACACATCCAGATTATAGGAAAATTCACTTTGTATCTCCCTAGTATGTGTATGGTTTTACTTTGAATTCTGATTCACCCGAAGTTTATTTTTACATGTGTATGCTGTGAGATATGGGTCTAACTTTCTCTTTTTCCAAGTTACTAACTAGTTACCCAAACACTTGTTTTTAAAAGTTAATTTTTACCTAGTGATTTGAGATGCTATCTGTATTATTTACTCAATTTTTGTGTGCACTTAGATATATTTCTAGACTTTCTATTCTATTCCAGTAGTCTGAACTGTCAATATTGACTATTGAAGTGTTGCATTATATTGTTTTGTTAAGAAGGCCCTTATTCTATTTATATGAGTAGAACTACTATTCAGGCCCCTTCATTGTTTGTCTTTTGCAATATTTAACTAACTAACTAGTTCCATGTTTATTTTTCCATATAAACTTTAATATCAAATTGTTTAACCCCCCTAAAAGTTTGTAGGTATTTTGGGGAGATTCTGTTAAATTCATAGATTAACCTAGGGTAAACTAAATTTTTATGATGTTGAGTCAGCTATCCAGAAAAAGAATTCTCTTTCTACTTGTTCCAGTCTTTCAAGATTGTTTTTTAATCATACAAGTTTGCTTTTTATTTTATTAAATTGACTTCTAAATAGTTTAACTTTTCATTTTTATTGTGCAGTGAATATCCTTTCCTGTTTCTCCTCTAGTTTTGTTTGTATGTATACTATTTCTGAATGCTAATTTTATATACTGCAACCGTACCTACTGAATGTGTTTTAATTCTTGAATTAATTTTTATAATAAACTCTCTAGGGTTTTTTAGGTATACTGTCATGATAATTTAACTTCTTTTCTAATTCTTATGCTTTTTTTTTTGTGGGGGAATGCCAAATTGTATTGCCTACTATCTCCCTCATGATACTATATTAATTATCAACAAAAATAGTGGTCATAACAGAAATGTCTTTTGTGATTCACTATTAAGATGGTGAATTTAGAAATAAAAAATTATATTTTATCATATTAAGAAAGTATTAAATACTTACTAATTTGTATTTTCCTTAGTGCTCTTTTAAAAAAAAATCCGGAATGGGTATTGAATTTTGTCAAAAACCTTTTTTGAATTCTGGAGACAATCACAGTAAGTTTCTATATTTCTTTGTGTCTAGAAGCATAATGCTAGAATAATCTCTTGTCCTTATTATTTGCCCTTTTTCCTTAGGAGCCATACAAATATTTTTTATTATTTTAGAGTCTAATATTTTCACTAGGTTATGCTTTGAAGCTGCTGGTTTTGTGGCAAATTTCCTGGGTAACTATTGACCCTTTTATTATGTAAATTTGTATCTTTTCATTTCTCAAAATGTTCTCTTGGATTATAGTTTTAAACATTAGTTCTATTCCATTGTTTCATTTTCCTCTATAGAGACACCAATGTTTTTTATCTTCCACTTCAACTTTGAATCGTGCTTTCTCTCATTTTCATTCCTTCGGTTTGGTTATTTTCTCATCTTTGTCCAAAATTCCTTAATAAATTTACACTTTATTTCCCCTGGGAAAATTGTAATTTTTGTCTTTCTTTTTTGTTTCTTATCTTTCCTGTTTCAGATCAATTCTTATTTGACTCTTACTGTTTTGTTGTCTATTTTTATTTAGACTTTGAATTTCTCAGTTAAGGCCCTGCCTCATTCCTAAATGCTTTTTCTGACAATATTGAGTTGAGTTTGGAGTGAGGGTCTTGGTGAATGTTCTTTTTCACTTCACGTTTTTTGTTGGTTTGGTAGGTGAAAGTAGAGCATTCAGAAGCTAAACTGTATTTTAAACAGTGGCTTTGTGTAAGTGGAAATTGCATTTGTCTCTTAATGTGAAGTCTAGGGTTGGGGATTTAAGGTCATTCACAAGGTGCCTCATTTGAGGTGCTGTCCTTTGTCACTGCAGCAATGTAGAGTTTCTTTAATGGATAAAAATTATATTTTGTTTTTTGGTGACTATTCCGTCCTACAAACTGCAGAGCACTTACTTTTCTGTACAATGAACGCATGATATACTCAATACACTCCTTACTGCCTACATAGAAGCGCTGACACTTTTTCTAGAAATTTCAGGACTTTCCATTTGTATCCATTCATTCTTCATTCAGTATATTATTCAAATAGCTCTTATAATATCAGATATGTATTAGGCACTAGCCATGAAAGGTATGGAAAACATGGTAGAACAATTGTCTTCAAAATTTTTCTCTACACATTCTTCAGAAGAGTTTTTGAAAAAATTTGTAGTTCCTTTTGTAGTAAGTCAAAATTATTTTTTTCTTAACATTAAGCAATTACAAAAGATATACTCTCCAGGGTACTACAAATAAAATTCTTATGCATTTTAAATGTAGACTTTGAAATATAAATACCATGGTAATTGAATATATATAAGCTTCAAACAAATAATACATGAAGTAGTTTGTCTTTATTTTTATTTTTTGAAGTAGTTTGTCTTTATCATTTAGAAATATTAATGGTTCCTTTTCCTCCTAAAACTAATATTTTGATTTTCCTTTCCAACAGATTACTATCCAAATATATTTTGTACTTTAAAGCATTGGATTATGCTTTTCTGCAACAAAATATGAACAATAATTGATTTTTAAAATGTTTAATAACAATAATTGTCCAACAGTTATCTTTATAAATAAAGCTAGTAAAAATTGGGCAAAACAAATTTTGATAGTCACAAAGAATAATATTTTATTGGAAATGTAATTCTTAATAAGAGATAGGGCAGATTCTCATAAAACTTCTTAAAAGTCAAGTTAATTTTCAATAAAACTAATACTATAAAATATATACCAAGGTGGGGGAAGCATAGAGGAATTCAGGAGGAAGAATGAACCATTCTCTCTGGTTGGTCTGGGAGGAAATGCCATTCATAAGGAATCAAAAATATTAAAAGGCATCCTCTGGGCAAATAAAGTAGACAAGGAAAACCCTAGGCAAAAGAAACTGTGTGTACAAAGCTTGGAAAAAGAGAAAAATGTGGCCTGTGTAGACAACAGATCTTAATTTTGACGTGATAAATTTGTAATGCCTATTAGATACTGAAATGATATCTGAATGAAATTTGGGGTCTTGTTAGCAATTGAATTTAAGAATGTGAAATTTAGCGGGTAGGTTTGGGCTGCTGATAAAGTATATTCAAAGTCTATAAATCAACCCAAGCTTTGATGGGATCACAGAGTAAGTAAGGGTAGGCAGAACAGAGAATTACAAGCTCTGAGGACAGCAGCACTGACTGTTGGAGCATCAGGGGAAAGAGAGGGAGAGAGTGAAGGAGAGAGTGAAAAGCATGGCTGGTGATACCCCAGAAACCAGGTAAATATGAAAAGTGCTTCACACTCAGATACTGCCACCTTGAGAAGGTGAGAAATGAGAAATTAACATTTTTACTGCCTTTTTAATTGTAGATTAAAGTGCCTTTCTAGTGTAAGGGATTCTTAGAATCAGTATTTAAAATTTCCAAGAGGTGTTTTTTTCTTTGTCATCACTCTGTTTTTGATTTCTTCTTTTATTAAATTATAGTTAGATAAATTGGCTGAGTAAAACATCTAGGATTTTATTAAGTTTTTCTTTTTAGTCAAATACCTCACTACATTGTCAATGTATTCCATGGACAGAAGGTAATACCATATATAACTATATACATTTTTTAATTTCATGTTGTTCCTTATTTCTCCATTTTAGCTTTGCTGACTCGATGTTCTTTTCTTTCTTGTAACCCCTTTCCTTCCCTGCATATTAATTTTGAATTTATATCTCATAGCTCAGTCTATTTTTTCTAACAAATATATTGATATATCAAAATAACATAATCAAACCTCTTTAGCTGAGGGACACTTCCCTCTTTTGGTTCAGGCTTTGCTTCTTCAGCCCTCAACAAACATGCCAAGCAGTGGAAAAACATGGTGCACCTAGCAGTTTTTACTCCTGTGAATAACCGTACACTCCCAGGAACCCAAATGACCTTCATATAAAGTCTCTCTTTTTGGAGGATTACAGGTCTTTTCTCAAGACACCTCAGATCCCAAGAGGAAATCCAAAGACTTGGTGGTGGGCCTTCTCAACGAACCAGCAAGATCTTGTATTCACAACGACCTGGATGGGAGGTGGGGTTTGCCCTGCTGTCCTTACTTCCTTTGGTGACAAAGAAAACTGAGGTCCCACTCGGGAAGGAGAGAGTAGGGCCTCATGTAAAGCCAGCAGCTTTCCACAGTGCCCTTTAGGAACTCTGTCTGAAATTCTGTGTTCTAAAGCCACCTTCAGTCCACAATGAAGTAACTGGAGATACTTGGAGATAAATTTGACATTAAGTGGAACTAGCAATAATTTGCATAATTATTTAGCATTTCAGGAAGACATGCTATGTTTAAAATAAAGAATTGTGTGTGGATAAGTCAATGGGTACATACTGTGAAGTTATTTGTGAAAGCAAATATTTAAAAACCACACAATCATTAGCAGGATAAATGGGGTAAGTTAAATGACAAAAATGCATATATTAAATATTGAATACTACACAGCATAAAAACAAACAATGCAATAATACTGATGGCCACCATGCCTATAATCTCTTGTATGCGTCAGGCCCTGTGCAGTGTTTCACATGTATCAACCCCTTTCAGTCTCATGACTACACAGTGAGGTAGGTGGTGTTATGCTCTCTCTTATACCAAAACAGGAGCTGAAACACAGGCAGATTAAGGACTTTCCCAAACTACACCACCCAGTGGCAGAACATCGAGCTATATGTACCAACACAGAAGAACAGCATGATACTTCTTAAAGAGAGAGGAAAAAAAGTACAAAGTAGATGCATAAAGTATAATTCACCTTGCAGTAATAAACAAAGTACACTTGTATGTATACATATGTTTGTGAAAGAGAAAAATATCTCAGTAAATATAGATCATGCTACTAAAGAGTAGGGTTTGGATATTAGAATTTCTACTTTTTGTCTGTTACATTATGGTATGTTTTTTTAAAAAATTACTTCTTATTGGCCCTGGCTGGTGTAGCTAAGTGGATTGAGTGTGGTCTGCGAACCAGGCATCGCAGGTTCGATTCCCAGTCAGGGTACATGCCTAGGTTGCAGGCCATGTCCCCCAGCAACCGCACATTGATGTTTCTCTCTCTCTCTCCATACCTCCCTTCCCTTTCCAAAAATAAATAAATAAAATCTTTAAAAAAAAAATTACTTCTTATTTAAGTAATATATTAATTGCAGTTCACAATTTTAAATATCACATTGTAATGTAAAAAATTTTTAAGGTCATTTTTTCACATCCATGTTGTAGATAGCACTAATTTCAAACATTTGTTTATATTGATGGTAATTATAATTATGTTTAGGCTATTAAATGTTATTTACTATCAAAATTAATATGTTAAAATATTTGAAGACTTTTTTAGTTAATGAATTCCTTTCCACATTTTGCTGCATTGATTTCCTTTCTTTCGTCCACCCCCTCTCAATAATCCTGTCACACCTTCCCCCATATTAGAGTTTCCTTCTTTGAGAGAAACCAGTTTCAGACATCACCATCTGGATGTCAATTTTTTTGAATTTAGTTAAGTACATAAGGATGTTGCCAGGAACAAAAACCTCTTTTATTGCTCAGCTGAGACTAGCTATTGTCTGGGAGTTTTCCTGTCTATAACAGTTAGAGTTCAAAAATTTGAATGTGCTTACTGTAAACAGTTGATACTCAGTAACATTATTCACTCAGCTGACATTCACCACACAGTATTTATGACATCATTCTTGCTTTCTTTCAGGAGATTTTGAAATTAGTATTATGCATCTCATCTTTCTATCAAGTTATAGTATGATAAATTAATTTCCATGAAATGGATGCAGGGAAAAGTACACTTTTGTTGACATGTAAAATAAATTATGTAATTAATTTGAGAGACAAAACACGTTGAGAAACTCATAATAATTCAGTTTAAACAATGGTAAAACAATGTCTAAATATATCTCATTATAATTGTTTTTTCTATTTCATTTATGTATTTTTAGAGAGAGGGGAAAGGAGGGAGGAAGAGAAAGAGAGAAATATCAACCTGAGAGAGAAACATCAATCGGTTTCCTTCTGCACATGCTCCAACTGGGACCAAACCTGCAACCCAGGCCTGTGCCCTGGCCAGGATTCCAACTGGAGACCTTTCACTTTGTGGAGCAACGCCCAACCAACTGAGCCACACTGGTCAGGGTTCATCATAAAAATTTTTGTTGTTTTATTTCATAAAGGTTTTTTCTTTTATTAGGTACAAATAATATTTACTAAAAATGAGTGTTCATCAGAGGAACATAAGGACTGAAGCAACTGTTAATTAGTGTTTCCAGATACTTCTATATGTTTTCTTTTGACTCGAGTATCAACCTATAATCAGTTCTCTAGTATGCAAACTATGTCCATTGGTCTTCTAGATAAAAAAGTCATAGACATAAATGTAACAGAATATACATCGTTTCTTTTGGAATTTATGTAACTGTTTTGCACAATTCCCTAAAGTTTGAGAGGGAAAAGAAATGGAGCAATCTTTGCTATGCAATGTAAGTAGTTCTTAAAGGACATCACAAGCCCTACTTTTATTTATTTTTGTTTAAAACATTTTAAGTATGCAAAGGTATTTTTTATCTGTATCTTAACTTTTAGCTACTCATAAACATCCACTGCATAAACCATAAATTCTCTTATTTATGAATTAATTTAATCCTTTGTTGCTAGAAAAAAGAAATATGGAATTTGAAATAAAATAAGAGAAAAGGAAATAGACACTAATTTAATCCGAAGTAGGATGATACATAAAAATCTTTTTACAATGTGATATAAATATTAAAAACAAGGAGTAATGAATATTATTACAACTATATATTTCATGTAATATAAAATACTGAAGGACATACAATCATGTTAAGTAATTGATATTGGTCTAAAATGCACTCACACTTTCTTTTATCTGTCAGATATACATAAATAATGCCATTTCCAATATTTTTACCTTAATGAACACATACCCATTGATGTTCTGTTTTATCAGCCTCAAGAAAATAAGTAAGCCAACTGCAATAAATATTTTTTAAAAAATAGACAAGACTCCTTACCGACACACAGGACCATCTTTCTCCACCACACAAGTCCCGCCATTTCCGTACTAAGCTGTTGGACACTCTAAAGAGAAGCATCACAGAAAACCACAGTTAATTATAAATATTATTGGGAAGAAGATGGTCATATCACTGTTAGTCATTGCATTAAATCTAATCACTGAGAATAAATTGCTATCTGGTTGCTAAAAGCACAAGAATTCTCCTAGGCCACTTTCCTGCAGCCCCCAGTTTGTTCAGCAGCCCTTGCCGTCCTAGATGTGTTCATCCTCTTCATGTGCCCGAGTTGTGGACCAGAAAAGAAGACTTTCTTCTCCTCTGTGTTAGGAAAGGTGATATGCTTTTGCTGGGGTTTGTTTCTTATCTTGCCTATGCTTACTCCTCCCTTTAACTAATTACAGCAGGGAGCAGGGTGCTCAAAATAAGAATAAAGAGCTTTATTCTTCAGGTACCAGGGGCAGGTTCAACTGAATAGAATGGATGTCAAATTTCCTTCACAAACAAGAAATTAGCTGGTTTGATTAAAAATAGCTCACTAATATGATAAAGCATAAATTGATACAAATCCTTGTTAGATAAAGTATTTGTGATTATTTTTGGTGATTTTAGTCTCCCTTAATAAGGTAAGAGTTTTGTTTTAGTAAATGCCAGTAGAGTGTCTCCTACTCCAAAATACCAAAAGACATAGAGCTGCATATTTTTTCTGGGGTCAATAATTACTTTGATGGTAGCAAGTAACACATAGGCTAGCTTTACATCAGAATGATTCTGTGTGAATCTAAATATGTATGTTCTTGCATTGAATAATGGAGCACTGTGGAAAGGAGAGTGGGGTTAGCCAGAACAAGAAGTGAACCCTGGCAGTTTGGAAGACAGATTTGTAGATTACCTCTAATGAGTTCTTATGAGTTTCTGCCTTCCAGCCAGGTTCTTTATCCATAAAATGGAATGACACAGAGCATACTATTTTCATTTTTAATCTACTCAGAACAATTTAGAGCAGAGAGTAGATAACTTGGAGAAGGGGATGGATATGACTAGCTGATAATGAGAGACTAAATATATCTCCAGTAGAGAAGTAGATAGTTCCCTAGATGGCAAGTAGGAAATGATGGGTTGATTTTAGAGTTAGCACAGGTTCCCAGGCTCTTCAGCCACACTGCTATCTCACTGCCTGGTAGCCTCCTGCGTTGGTTATTGCGACCATGTGTCTGGAGCTCAGTGAAACTCAGGGCTGAGTTTGTAGAAAAGATCATTCTTGGGAGGTTTCAAGTTTGATTCCACCACAGTGTGCCACTTTGGAAAAGCAAGAACACGTATAAACAGGGCAAGTGAGAAATATACAAACAAAAGTAACTTTTAAGCTTAAATGTAAATAATTCAACTAAGCACCTATCTTTGTTGTTGTTGTCATCCCTCTCAACATGTATAGAGACCAAGGAAGTGACAGCTAATATGGGGTGACTCCCTGGGGAGACTTACAATCACTCGAGTCTTGGTTTTCCCTCCATGATACCTGCTCAGTTAATAGGTTGTGTGACTGTAGGTGTTTTATGTATAAGGTTCTTCATGTTTAAAGTGAGGATTAGATCACCTTTGTTATAGGGTTGCTGGGAGGATAAATTAAATTTATTTATAACATTTCTACACTAGTGAATGGTATGCATAAATTAATAAATAATTATTCTCATCCATCCCTTTATTTTTTGGGGGGGGGTTCTTTGAATTTCCTGTGAAATCTAATTTCCACCACCATTGCACTCTTCAACTTCTCATCCGTCTTCTCTTTTCCCTTCCATCATTATGACCACCAGCAGCACTGCCATTTACTGAAGAACAGCTCTGTGTCATAATCTGTCCTAAGAGTTTGACCTCTGGTGGTACCTCATTTAGTCCTTGTAACATTATGTGTTACATCCCACACTTATTCGTTTTTCACAGAGCAGGAAACTGGTTCATAACGTAATGCTCAAGTTAACAGCGAAGGAGCAGCAGCTACTGAACTGAATTCTGATCCTCTAACTCCAAAGCCTGTCTATTAAAAAATGTCAAATGATCCGCTATTCAGTTCAGAAATTCTGTAACCCCTTGCAGTTCTTGATATGATGGGGGTCATGAGCCCCTTTGAATCATATGGTGTTTCTGCACTGCCATGGATTAAATATCCCTAAACACAATAAACAGTGGAGGAGTTTCAGGAGCTGTCTGGGTTCTGAGAGTCCCCTCCAGAAAGCACGTGCATCAAACCAAGTTCTCAGTTGGCACAGACTGTTCTCCTTATCTTGAAATCCCCACACAGGGACTGCAGAAAAGATGAACTGTAGCTCAGAAACTTGAAATAGCTCTGCAGCACTTGCATGAAGAGTTTTTGTTTTGCTTTCACTTCTTTTTAAAACTTTCTGAAATGTTCTTTAGCTTTATTATTATTATTATCATCATTATTATTATTCATATATAAATTCTATCCATAATATCCCATCCTATAAATTCATATTTTAGTGCCTTTTCCTAATTCTCCTTCAAGTAGATGATTATCCTAATCACCATTGCATAACCTTTATTAACCTCTACTACTGCAAATGACTGGAAAAAGACTTTCAACTTAAATTAAGCCAGACAAATTCTGTTCAATGATTTTCTATTACACAAGTAGCCAAACTTGAAAATAATATGTCTTTCTGACAAAACTTGGGAACAGAGCTCATTGAAAAACACTTAACCTGCAACACCCATACATCCGTGAGCTTGATGTTCTTGTTAATGACTTAAACCTCGAGGTGAAGGTGGACCAGCTGCTCACCATCTGTTGTGTGACCACTGGGAGAATTGTTGGATGCCGTAAGGACTGGGCTCATAAAAGTCTACGAAATGCTGACCTTAAATTAAAGGAGTATGATGCCTGGAAGAAACAGGAAGGTGTAATGCTCATTGACAAATCTTAGCATGTATTAGCACTAAAGGCATTCTTAGAAACAAAAGTATTGATTTTAATATATTTGATTGGCAAACTATAAAGCAAATAAAATATAGAGAACACATAATATAATACAGATGTTATTTTTGAACCCTTTCACTAGTCTTTATGTTACTATAACCCAGAGGCTGTGGCAATATGACTGATATGTTGTAAATGAACTGTAAATGAATTTGTGAGTGATTAGAATAAATGGAACAACAAAAATATGATCTATATTATTGCCTACAGGGTATCTATCACTCAGTATGAATGGCAGGTCTTATATTTTTCTGAACATATTTTAAAAGGTAAAACGTGTCAAAGTAGACAATAAACCATAATATGTTTTAATATATTTGTTCTTGTATAAAACAATTCTAAAGAAAAATCACACTCACCTTTATGTAAATAAATTTGGGTACTGGGCATAAGTACTGTGCCTTAATAGCTTCAAAAATGAAACTACCTCATTAATATTTTTCTAATCTGAGGTACGTGAAATGCCTTGTAGAGAAATAATGCCAAAGAGCTTTTTTATCTTTGCCTATTTTATGGGACCAGATTTGCTCACTTCTTAGTTTCCCTTTGTATTTATAAAATTCAGTGTTGTGTGAATATTCATTTTCAGCAGCATAAAAAATAAAATTTCCTCCACTATTATTTGGTTATAATTATCATGCTGTTGTCACTTTTAAGGTCCTTTTTCTTGAAAGATAAAAAGAATATAGTTTTCAAATAAATTATCCACAATAATTTATTAAGAAAATATGAGTGAATACACCTTTTATCACCAATTTATATTATCTTTCAGTTGTGACAGATTTATATTGCCCCTAACTATTATTTTATATAGCTCTTGTATGAAATAAAAATTCAGTTACTCAGGAGAGATGTTAACAGTGGATCATCATAAGTTAGACATATTAAAGCAGCTTTAATGAATAATCACAAATATACATTATCAGCTCTTATAAATGTTCCAGGGTCAGAGAAAAGAAAAATGTTTAAAAGTCAGTCCGAAATTTAATAAATTAACTTTCAAACATGACTAGCTCATGCAAATAGAGAGCTCTTGTGAAGAAGTGGGAGAAAACTATAAATTAAAAAAAATTAACATGGTAGATAGTACAGGGTTTGCTTATTATATAAACAGAGCAATTTATATCAGAATATATAAATATAAAATTTTATATTATATTACAGTAAATTAAAATTAAGTATTTGATTTTTCTTTATTTCCAAACATTGTTTATATAGAATAAGCATGAGTTTGTTATATTATATATTTGTAGTATTTAAATGCTGACATTCTGCCTGCTCCCAAACCAATAATAAAAATGCAATTATTTCACACTTGCTATGATTTAGATTTCAAGTTTTGATGTTATTGTCTATAGGTGAAGTTGGTGAAGAATATCTGAATGGGCGTGGAGTGCCTGAGCAGCTGAACTCCTGGAGCTGCTAGTCCGTGTGGTGGGCGACCCCATCACAGTGCTCATGAGCTGGGAGGCAGCTGTTGGAGCCCCTGACATTCACTGGGGAGAAAACAACCATCGTCATTGTTTTTCAATAATTTTTTTCTAGTGAAATAATACAGTTTATTGTATTATCCCTCATTTTTCTAGTCCTATATTTAAATTATGTATTAAATTTAATATCTTGAAAATTTCTTCAAAAAGAAGTGTGTTGATGGAATCATTTCTCAGCTGTACATTATATATGTATAAAATTCATTGTATGTACTATACAGTCTGAATTGATTTTAGACTAGAGACAAATTTACATCAAGGCAGATATCTGTTGCTCCCCTAAAGTCCCTGATGTTATGGAGAGTTGAACTGATAATTACTGTAACTTGATTAAATGTTCATCGATGTTCAACTGAGTTATAAGTCGTGAGTAGTAGGTAGGTGCCCGTTAGATGTGGGTGATGCTATAGGTCACTGCAGCTCAATGTACTATGACTATGGGCCTTTCTAGCATTGTGTTAGTGCACGATGTAGATATTTTACAAGTCCCAGAGTCTCTTGGTAGCCTGACTTCAAGTGACAAGCATAAATCCTACTCACAAGACTTTGATTGTTTCAGAAAAATGTCTTTTATTGATACCTGACAAGAGTACTGACAGTTCAATGGCAATCTAGTCCTGCAAAGTACTTGACCTCTTTTGGATGCTACTCTTAGTCCTTAAACTGTATCGTTGTGTTCCTCCCTCTCATTCTCTAGTCTCTTTAGGATGATGACTTCCTATAAAGCAGTAGACTATGTTTTAGACTCCTTTTATGAGTTAGAGCTAAACCATAACTTTTCATTCCAGACTTCCATCACATGTCTGTCTCTCTTCTCCTTGAAAAGCTGGAAACCAGCAGACCAGGGATTCAGGCCTGATCTCTATTTTCTCTGGTCACACCTCTATGCCAATATTTAACGTCTGCAAGCCTTTTTATGTGATAGCCCTTCTATCTAGCATTGCTATGTGTTGAGAATAGAGGGGAAGTGTCAAAGCAGGAAGCCACTGAACCACCTTGTCAGAAATACTGGATAGATTTAGAAAGCACTAAATAATAATGATATTGGTCTATGCTGTTCCTCTAACCCAGTTCCTTTGAGTCATAGCATTTTCCAGAGACATGTGGAAGATGGCAGCGAACAGCCGGGGCTTTCTGGGCCTTAACCCAAGTTCGACAAGACTACCTCTGCTTTACTTTGATATACTTAATGGTATCATATGTGATATCTTATTTGAGCATTTTAATCCAAACCTGCTGCTAAAAATTTAAAAACAACTGATCTAGGAAGTTACTTCTACTACAATAAAGATAACTAAGTTCAAACTTCTCAAGCTAAATGGATCGTTCAGAAGACCCAGGAATAAGGATCCTTGTGTGTGGTTCATGCACAGATCTGTGTCAGTTATGTCACAAGTTTTTCCTTTGTTCAAGCATACTTGGGGGCTGGAAGGAATTGTTTATTTGAGTTACCATAGGATATTGCCATGGTTTAGTTTGAGAACTGCCTATAAAAATTTATTTTCAAGTTGGACAAGAATTATGTTTTTAAGAGCCTATATTTCTATTGATTAAAACACTGGCTCTGAACAATTAAAGTGATGGTCTTTGTTCAGCAATCCTTCCGGAGGTGCTAGAACATCAGTTCAACACCAATAAATATTATTAAAGTGTCCTACATGTAGGACACTATGCTTAGCACATGTCACCAGAAAAGTGCAGGGGAGATATTTTTAAAAAGAGAGGAAAGAACATATAATACAACAAAAGCAAGACATCATACAAGAATGATCAGCAGCTAAGAATAATGATAAAAGAAATGCCATAAGGCCAGACTTAGTTGGCAAAGCTTTGGTATAGATAAGATTATAAAAACAAGAGAATTCTTTAGCGTAAGGAAGTCTATAAAGACTAAAAGTGAAATAAAGTCTTGAGATGTGGTTTAAGTTTAGTGTTTCCAGAGAAAAGCCCTTTAGCAGAGTGGGAATAAGTCTATAGACTGAGAATCAATAAATCTGATATTGGGACAGTGAGTAAAACAGCTTGCCTTTGACAGGGGGACTTTTTAAGAAGGTGGTACAAAAAACCCTAAAAAACAAGGCTTAAAATGGATTGTGGAAATGCCTAAAATCCCGAGAGAAAAGATAATCTTTAAGCTTTTTGAAAGGGTTAAACAATTTTAGGATATACATTGACAAGATAAGTCATATTGCAAACCAAGTAAACTGTAAAATAGCATAATTTTTCAACAATGGAGATGTTAGTAAAAATTGTGTATGTATATGCATGCATCTACATATCCACATGTGTGGGTATGTATATATGTACGTATTTTTATTATCATTGATTTGCATTGCAAAAGGTGGAGAGATCATATAAGGTGATTGTTTTACATTTTTAAATAATAAAACATGTTGAAATTTGTATACAAACGTAACAGATAATACTCATTTACTTATAAAGCATTATTTTGAACCCTTCTCTCAGAAATATGAGTCCATCCATATTTCTTCACCCAATTCCCATTGAGACTGATAGTTTATTTTCAAATTGACTGCACAATGAAGATCTATAACTTATAAGTGGTATAAGCTCTCAATTATGGCCCAAACAGCATTAATGGACATAAAAATGTACATATACAAAATATTAATGCTTTCAATTTATTGAAAGTTTTACTTTTTCCTTTTTATAGAAAATTTTCAGTTTAGACAATTAACCATTGACCTTCTACTTTATGAAATTGAAAACTAAAATCATACTTTCTGTGGCATTTTACACAGTATAACATTAAAGTTAATGGATGTTTATCAATTTCCTTTTAAAAGGAGTTGGCAAATACATTATGACTGCCATTAATATTTATTGACATGCATATAGCAAAGGACATTGTACCAAATATAGGAAAACAAATTGAACTATTATTCTTTTTCACTTTTATTATTAATACATACATACAACAAAGAAAATTTCCAAAATTAGTCCAAAGAAGCTATACGTAAAATTTATAGGAAAATGAGATTTCAAGATGTTTCCCTGGACAATGTCTACTTTTGCCACATTTGCTTTCAAACGTTATGGTTTAATGTCTAAAAAAATATTTATTTAAATCTGTCATCATCCAAGAGGCTGATATTCTTTCATACCTAAATGAGCTAAGTAACACAGAGTACTATGTGGTTTTTACCTCACTTATCAGGTAGATGATGCATTGAAGATAAACAGTTCATTAATGTTTCATTGGTGTTACTTCCCTAAAGCAAAATTCCTGTTATAGATTTTAAGTGCTGCATAAAAAATATACCTACAAGTAAAGCATGTATGGCTACGGAACTGTATCCACTCAATATTAAATTAAAAAGTCATGTATGCAGCAGATCAACATTCCTCACAGCATAATGAGCATGGTCTTTGGGCCATGGCAATGAAGGCTACAGCCCGTCCAGGTACAAATAAACCTATTGCAGAGCAGGGCGATATTTACTTTATCCTATCCTGGAATTAAATCCAACCACTACTGTTATCGAAATATCTTAGCAGTTTAAATAATTTTAAATAAAACTATACAAATAATTTAATGGAAAAAGGATGAGAATATTATAATGTGTGTATTATACACTGTAGCATGTTAATTTATTAAATCCTCTGATACCTCTGTAAAGAAGACTTAATCATCCTGATTTTAATGTTGAATAAACTAAGGAACACTTTTGTAAGAAGGGGAGATGTCACATGCAGAAGATGAGCTTTACACTATCACTGAGAAGCACCATAGGATGTTGAGATTGTAAGTAACACATCTGAAGGTCAATAATAAAAATATTGATAATAAATGTTGATCTACACATCTTATAAGCATGATCCATCCTGACTCTTTGGAAGTGGCACTGAACTTCATAGGACACATCAAATGCTACTGGAAAGTTGGCTACTGGAAAGTTAAGTTGGAAACTGGGTAAATTATCTATTTCCCTACCTGTTTTTCAGAGCTGTGTCTGTATCCGATGGATAGCTTCCACTGCCTCTTTTGAGCAGTTCTCTACCTTCTATTTCTTCCTTGCTCTAGGCCCTGCGAGGCTAAACTATAAGGACACATTAACAAGACTCTTTGTCCTTTGGATTTTGATTAGGTTTAGATTTTGTTAAGGATTGGCTAATGGGTAGCACCAGCTGGAGATCAACACAAGGGAAGAGACTGTGAGGCTCACCCTTTAACCAAACACCACGACGGCTCTCAGATGGAACTCCGACTCCAGGTTCTGTACAACTCTCCCTTCCTCTTACGCCCTTTGGTCTATGGGTGATAAAAGCTCCTATTCATACTAGGTTGCTTGGTTTCCCTATGCATACTGTTTCCATAATAAATAATCCCCTTTTTAAAATATTCTCAAATTACACAATATTAATGTGTCATCTGTTTCTTGACAGAACATTATCTGATACAATATCTAATGAAATCTTAAAATCTCCCTGATAAATAGATTGCTACCAAAGAGAAGAATGCTGTTAGTTTTGTGCTACTCTCCCATAATACTTTTTTTTTCATTTTTTAAGGGAAAGGGGTTATTTTTGGTAAAATTAGTATCACCTCAGTTCATTAAAACAATGCATTTCCAATGGGAGAACAATATTAAATACACATTATTTGTAAATGTTGAACTCATCACAGATTTGTTTAAACATTCTGACCACTACAGCATTTATTTTTGTGAGAATAAAAAGTCTTCAAATATCGATGGCTATTGATTTTCCTGCTTAGAATTGTAAGCATCTCAGAATCCTATTCCTATAGCACTTAAACATGTGCAAGCCTCTCTAAACAAACAAACCTCTTATTTTGTTCTACATCCCACTGAATGTCAACTTCTTGAAAATATCTATAATTGATTTCTCTTTGCCCTTTCCCACTTTCTCTAGAAAAGATTGACTTCAGAATTCTTCCCTCCTACTCCACAGTAAGTTCTCTCTCCAAGATCACCAGAAACACCCTTTTGCTTTTTCCAACCTGTGTTTTTTTAGGCCTAATCAGAAACATTCCAGCCCGTGAACACTCTCTGATATTCACTCAGGTTTTCTACCTTTAAGATCATCGATCTCTTTTTGTTGTTCTGAGGTGTCTATGACCACATCTCAGGATAATTCAGTGTTTGGTTTTCTTAACTGCCTTTTAGATGTTCCTTAGGATTCTGTCTGCTACCTTCTCATTTTACTCTTTTTAATTTATCTACACCCCTAATTTCAACCATCATGTGCTGATGGCCATGTATCTTCATAGATCTTGCTTTATTTCTTTCCTGAGCTCCAGATATCCATTTCTAAACACATTCTGAGCATTTCTGTGTGGATGTGCCACAGATACCACAAATGCGACATCTTTAACAATGAAGCCTCAATCTTACCCTAAGAGGTCCTTCTCCTCCTATTTCCCCAAGCACAGGAAATGGCAGATTAGCTGTCCTGTAGCCCAAATCAGAAACTTGGAAACTATTCCTGATTACTTTCTCTTCCGTATCACCTGAATGTGTCTTAAATCTACTCCTATCTTTCCCTCACACCATTATTCAATCAATACCTCTATACTCAACTACAACCTCTCCTAAGTGGTCCTCCTCCCTCACTCCAATCCATTCCTTGTATTACTTAGCCATGCAGCCCTGGCACAACAGAGGAGGACTCTCCAAGATCTAGTCCCTGCTTATCTCTCGACACTCACTTCCACATTTCTCAACATAAACTATTCTAGTTATAGGAAATATACTTCAAAGAACCTTTCCTCTATTCTTGGAACATTCTTCACTGGAATTAAACATCTCTATGCCTAATGACTACTAGACTTCCCAAATGTGGCTCTTTTTAAAGTTTACAGACTCCACAGTTAGAGAGTAGCTCAGGAATTCAATAACCCTGTGTTTATCTCTGTCACAGAACTTGTCACCTGGAATTTCCAACTATCATCCATCTCCTTTGGTAATATGTGATGTACCTATTAACTGAGTAGGTAAAATGCCATATTCACCTGTATCATCAGTGCCCAATACAATATGTGGCATTAACTGTGTTCCTATTGCAAGTTTGTGATTAAATGAATGAATGAATGTGAGTTCACAAAACACCATTCTAAACCACTAGGTAAGCCCAGATAAGGTATATTATCCCTTCAATTATTTTGTAAATTGCCATCATTGGATGCTTTTATTCTGTAATTTTACTCTAGCATTTCATCCATTGGTCATTATCACACAATTTACCCTATAGAATCAGAACTTGATTAAATATTTCAGAGACAGATGGAAGCAATTCTCCCAAGATAGCAATTTATCCTAATGTGGACTTATTTCCTTTAGGGGAACTTCATATATTGCTACCTTGTCAAACACCAATTTTCAACAAATGTCTAAAAGTGTAAGGATATAGTACTTTCCTAAGCTTCTCTTTAAATAGCATTGTTATTTAAAGTGAAATATCACATGGTTATATTGAACTTAATATGATTTCTATCAGCCAAGTTACATTAACACCCTGATGGGAACAGCGATAAGTAATTTGGCAGGCTTTTTCTTCTTTATTTACTTCCATTTGTTTACCTTGCCTCTAACAAAACATTATAAGACTTGGCAAGTCAGCTTCATTACAGAAAGAATATACTTGTACTGAATAACAACAAAATAGAAAACCAATCTCTAAGTCTAAGCCAGGAAAAATAGTTCACTGATTTAAGGCTGAAATCCTTTTTTTTTTTAAATTACAGTTAAAGCTAAAACTTTTTTTAATGATCTTATTTATTTTTAGAGAGAGTGGAAGGGAGGGAGAGAAACATTGATTATGAGACATACATTGAACACCAGCCAGGGCTGAGGCTGAAACTTCGAAATAGCCAAAGGCGACATGCCTCCCTTTTTTGATAGTTACCATAGTTCCAGATGCCCATGCTAAATAGGGCACTGATAGTATCTTATATTTCTTTGCATGTCCCCCTTTCACAGTTGTATTCCAAATTGCTTTTTACTATTTCAAAAAAATGTAGTCATTAACATATGGCTTATGGAGCTCTATCACAGCAACCCTTGCCAAAATATAATACAGTTTAATATAAAATAAAACCAAGCAAAGGAAACAAATACATAAAATGGTAATGGTGCTCTGGTTCTACCATGATTATGTGCTCACCTCCAAGCTTTGTGTCATTGCTTAACTAAAACTCTTTCTTTGCTATCTGACATAAGTTACAGATAATAAAAGTAGAAGGTGCTAAATAGAGGGCTGGAGATTTTACGTGATTTCCCTGAAATCCTCACAGCCCTGTAAGGTAGGCGTTACATGGATGCTGACACTGGCTCACATATCTTTTCCAAGACTGCACAGGTAGTGACAAGAACGAGATTCAAACCTATATCTTTAGGGTTAACATGAACTCATTAATGACATATTATTTACACAGGCAGTTGTCCAGGTCTAGCCCCTAACTTCATATATTCACTGAAATGAATATTTGCCCATAGTGCTTTGCATGAGCACCTTCATGAACATTTATGATGGGAAGGAATGATAATTATATGTCTTCAGTCCATTTCCACAAACATTTTCTAAAAAGATAACTAATACATAAGACCATCCTCACATGAGTGACTCAGATGTAAGTAAGAGAGGAAATCAGGTAAGTTCAACAGAGATTAGTGTGGCTACATAAACAGAATGCTTCTAGAAATTCTAAGCAAGGGCTATATGCTTTATTTAGCAACACAACACAAAAAACTATGTTATCGATGATAAGATCACAGTGTGACTCTAGAGAACTTTTTTTTTTATCTGTCAGGCTCTCTCCATCATTCCCAAACAGCACCTCTTCCCTGGCACACTGAGTTAGTGAAAGGACTCACAGCAGCTGGCTTCCTCTTCATTCAGGTGGCAGTCAGGCACTTCATCACAGAGCAGGAGAGATGCCACACACTTGTGGGTGGAACATGGGAACTCATGTTCTCACAGAGCTGAGGCAGGGGGCTGAGGCAGGGGACTGAAGCAACAACACATCTCATTTGATCCATCTAAGCTATCCTCACGTCCATTACATTTCCTTGAGACAGGGATGTGCTGCCATGTGGAGACACAAGAAAACTGATTAGCTTCACAAGGTGGTGGCTGTGTTGTTGGGACCTAAAAAGAAAGCAAATCAAGTCATTTTTGTCATTGGGAGAGTTACATCTCTGTCTAGTGTTGAAACATGGTAGGGTATATTTATTCTTGGATAAACATGAAACATTTTGGTAATTGGAGCAATATAATTTCCAATTAGAAATAATAAGAACTCTATAAAACAGACAAAAGTTATTAGAGGAAATGCTTTATCTTACCCACAGAAATAACATTCTTAAAAGGGGCATCATGGTCATGAAAAATGGTACTTTCAAATTAAAGAAATAAATTTGATTCATGATACTGAAATGTGCCCACTAAATCAGATTTTCCTTGCAAGTAAAGATATTTTAAACAGTAAATTAGGTACTTTGGAAAGGTGCACTACCAATTTTAGTATTTAAGGGAATTGTTGCTATATCAGTGTAGAGTTAACTAATGGTCCCTCAGTGGCCTCCACTTAGAGAATTGGGCTCCTTTGACCATGGGCAGTGATGAGTCACAGAAGCAGAGGTCTGCACTGGTTTTGTTAGCACTGCACTTTGGCCTTGGGACTTGAGTCCAGCTCAAGGGCCATGTGCTTTCATATCTAAAAGAGCAGGTAAGTCATAGTTTAAGCCAGCATACTGCACTTGCAGAAATGTTGATGACAATGTGATTCAAACTTACCCAACTGTTTTTACAGATGAGGATACTGAGGTACATATGATTTGAAAGTCCAAATTGTATTAATCTATTGCCAGTTTGATAAATTTTTATCATGTGAACCTATTCTGCAGCAAATGTTTAAGTTAGCTCTAAGTTAAAACTTGAAATGTGAGCAAAGAATCATGTATGTTCACATATAAGTCCTTTATATTCATATATATTCTCTAGAGAGTAGAACTAAATATACAGGGTTGTACTAATTTGCTGGAATATTAGTGGAACTGTTCTTATTCTTCACATTGTTTCTGTGACAATGTTGACAGACTCATCAGTATATTAAAGGGGAAATAGATAGTGGTAAGGAACAGTTCAGAAGTAGTATATTTGTGCTACTCACATTTTAAACTAATTTTATTTATAAATTACATAAGAATGATTTGCTTTACATATAAAGTTGGTGTTGTGAATTCATTTTAAAAGTGAAATTTGAAACTTTTTCTCCTTCTCTACTTATTCAATAGTGATGGTGTATTCAGAATGTATTTAGACTCAAACTCTATGTATCTGAGATGTATGTGGTGGCTTAGGAGTCTTTGTTCATGGAAATCAGCATATTTAATTTGGGGAGACAACTTCCAGCCAAGATGGAGGCATAGATAGATAACACTTTGCTTTCTTGTACAACCAAAAGAACAACAACCCATTTAAAAATAAAAAACAACCAGAACTACCAGAAAATTGAACTGTATATAAGTCCAACAACCAAGGAGTTAAAGAGAAAACATTTATCCAAACTGGTAGAAGGGGCAGTGATGGGTGGGTGGGGCAGAGAGGAAATGAAGCAAGGCAAGACAGCAGCTGGAGGACCCGGCAGCACCCCATTCATGTGCACATGAACCAGGAGGAGCACCAGGGGAGTGAGACAAACTGAGTAACCCAGAGTTCCAGTGTGGGGATATAAAGCCTCAAAACCACTGGCTATAAATACCTGTGGGGGTTGTGGTAGCAGAATAAACTCCCAGTCTCACAGGAGAGTCTTCTGGAGGGACCCATGGGGTCCTAGAATGTTCACTAATCCACACACCCAGGAATCAACATCAGAAGGGCCCAATTCACTTGTGGGTAGTGGGGGAAGTGACTGAAAGTGGGGCATGAGCCAAGCAAGCAGCATTGTTTCCTCTCTGTCACCTCCCCTATATATAGCACCACAAGGTAGTGAAGCGGGTGCCATGCCCTGGTGAATACCTGAGGCTCCGCCCCTTACAATGTAGCAGGTGGACCAACACAAAGAAATATGACCCTAATGAAGGAACAGATCAAAACTCCAGAAAAAGAACTAAGCAATGAGGAGATAGCCATCCTATTAGATGCAGAGTTCAAAACACTGGTAATCAGGATGCTCACAGAAATGGTTGAGTACCTACACAAAATAAAGGAAGAAGTGAAGTCTATAAATTGAAATAAAAAATATATATACATGGAATCAACAGTAAGGGGAAGAACCGGGACTCAAATCAATGATTTGGAACAGAAGGAAGAAACAAGAATTCCAAAAAAGTGGAGAGGCTTAGGAACCTCTGGGACAACTTTAAACATTCCAACATCCAAATCATAGGGGTGCCAGAAGAAGAAGAGGAAGAGCAAGAATTTGAAAACATAATGAAGAAAAAATTCCCCAATCTGGCAAAGGAAATAAACATGCAACTCCAGGAAGCTCAGAGAATCCCAAAGAAGTTGGCCACACTAAGACACATCACATACATATAAGTTCTTTGGTCAAAAGCTCATATGAGCCAAAGACCTTATATGTACAACCCATGGCCATAAACTAAGGTTGGGGGATGCTGGAGGGAGGGGGATTGCTGGATGGAGGGAGATAAGAGAGAGAAAAATGGGACAATTGAAATAGCATCATCAATAAAATATACTTAAAATAATTAGGGAAGAGGGTAAGCAGTTTGAGACATTAGTACTATGTTCATATCCAACTACCTAAGATCATAGCAGCATGTATGGTTGGCCAAACATTCATTTAGTTTCTTCTGTAAAATAAGAGACACATTTTTCATTTTCACTAATAACTTTATTGGTTTGGATATTTTGAGTATGTCAGCTATCTCCCACATGGTACAACACTGATTGCTCTGAATTAATGTCTCGATTTGATCGCTATCAACTTTAACTGGTCTACCTGATTGTGGAAAATTGTCCATCAAGAAATCTCCATCAGGAAATGTCACAAACCACTTTTGACACATTCAATTAATCACAGCACCTTCTCCATATACTGCACAACTTTTTTTTTCACATTTCAGTTGTGTTTTTACCTTTTTTGAAATAATAAAGCATAATATGCCAAAAATGTTGCATATTTTCTTCCATTTTAAATATTAAAATGGGCACACAAAATTCACCAATTTTTATATTATTTTTTAATGCATACTGATAGGAGAGCTGTCACAATACAATCTAACAAAATTGTTTTGAATGAAGTTAAAGACAAATGAGCACTACTACACCCAACTTACAGAAAAAAAAAAATGAAATTTTGGCCAACCCAATCCAATTACAGTGTTCCAATGTCAACATTTTAAATTAAGCTTATAGAGTAAATTGGACTTGATATATATGTTTTTTATATATGGAATACATGTAAAATCTTTTGATATTTAACCATGGTCAAATACATACTTTCTCTTCATTCTTTTTGTTAGCTTAATCTCATATTTGAGGAAGGGCAGACATCCTTAATTTTATTTTTTTCTAAAATGTTTTATGCACTAATTATTTATCTTTATGAACTCACCAAAAGTTAAAAGCATTGAATAAACTTTTTGCATGTGATGAAAATCTAGAAACAACTTTAGTAACACTCCTATTACTTAGCTAAGATCTTTTCTGATAAAAACATGAGGTAAATAATTCTATCTTTTCAAAGACAAGCACAAATTCCTTACGCTTCTCAACCTGTTCCAAATGTGTATACTCCTCTATATTTTTCCTTGTATTAGATATACAAAACCAAAATTCTTTTATTTGTAGATAACAATTTCATTAAATTTCAGAGACATTTATATCAAGAGGTACTCACAACTAATTTATTCTAGGCCCTTCTTTAAGGAAGCTGATGAGCTTGTAGTACCTCTAGTATATTCTGTCTTCCATCAGGATTAAGGTGTTCAGCCCTGGCCAGGAGGCTCAGGCTCAGCTGATTGGATCGGTGCCCCATATACCAAAATGTTACAAGTTCTATTCCTGGTCAGGGCATATACAGGAGGCAACTGACAGATATTTTCTCTCTCTGCCCCAGCCCCCTGTTCTTTTCTCTCTCCTCTCATTCTAAAATCAATAAACATATCCTTAGAGAGGATTAAAAAAATTAAGGTGTTTATTTCCCCAGCTGCCAAGACATTACCAGATGACAACTCATCTCTGAGTTCAGCTCCAGGAATTTCTCTCTGAAGTTACCTTGCCTCACAGGAATAGCTCCATTCATTGACTAGTGAATAGGGGATAAGGTGACCCAACCCATGTGCCTGAATTTGGGATGTTTTGAGGGCCAGTGCAGCTCTAGAGTTTCCGTAGCATCCACCGAGGCCCCTATTGCTTCTGCATCACAGCTGAACGCCCCCTGTGCCCCAGCGCTGCTTCCTTCTCTTCACAGGGCTTGTTGCTGAAAGAATTTCCAATAAACCTTTTACCTGGGAATCTGTACTCAGAGTCCACTTTCCTGGGAACCCAATCTGAGATACTATCCAACCATCAAAATGTATTTTGCCTTAAATTAAATCTCCGCTGAATCACTTGTCAAATTTCTCATGGAAAGATTTCTAATGAAAGAAGAATATAAACTTGCACCCTATGGGAGTCTAAGTTGGGTCCTAGCCAGAAGCACCTCTCCATAAGTTCACAGCTTCTTTTAAGTCTCTTGTTTTATGAACATCTTATATACACATGTTTTTATATAAAAGGTTCCTCCAGTCCTCATTTCAAATAAAATGCTTTCTCCTGGAAGATGTACTATGTGTATCTTTTGAATTAAAAGAATTTTGTTATACACTCTCTTTGAGAAGTTACAATTTTTTTCTAAATTTCCTATTTTTCTTTATTTTTAAGTATATTTTAATGATTATGCTATTACAGTTGCCTCATTTTTTTCTCCCCTTTATTGTTCTCCATCCTGTACCCTCCCTCCCACCAGCATTCCCTGCTCTTAGCTCATGTTCCTGGGTTGTACATATAAGTTCTTTGGCTTCTCCATTTTCTATATGATTCTTAACCTCCCCCTGTTTATTTTGCACCTACCATTTATACTTCTTATTCCCTGTACCTTTTCCCCCATTCTCCCCCCTTCACCTTCCCACTGATAACTCTCCATGTGATCTCCATTTCAACTATTCTGTTCCTGTTCTAGTTGTTTTTGCTTAGTTTGTTTTTGCTTTTTAGGTTCAGTTATTGATAATTGTGAGTTTGCTATTATTTTACTATTCATAGTTTTGATTTTCTATTTTTTAGATAAGTCCCTTTAACATTTCACATAATAAGGGCTTGGTAATGATAAACTCCTTTAACTTGACCTTATCTGGGAAGCACTTTATCTGTCCTTCCATTCTAAATGATAGCTTTGCTGGATAGAGCAATCTTGAATGTTGGTCCTTTAAACTTTTAATATCAATGTATTTATTCTTGAATGTCAGCCATGGAGCCATGTATTTATTCTTGAATGTCTTTTCATATATAAAAATGAACAGTGTTCATAACTCACTTTTTTAAAACTGAAAAATCTTAGCCCAACCTTAAATGAACATTACTAAGCTACATATTGTCTGATTCCAACCAACTACATGAGATTCTGGAAAAGGTAAAACTGTTGACAGATTAAAAAAATCAATGGTTGCCAAAGGCTCAGGGGAAGGAAGAGCTGAGCGTGTAGAACTAGGGGGTTTTCAGAGCAATGCCATTCTGCATGACATTCTAATGGTGGGTACATGCCATGCTACAGACTGAATCTTTGTGTCTCCCCAAATTTCATGTGTTGAAACCTAATCCCCAATGTCATAATATTTGGAAATGACCCCTTGGATAGTGGTTAGGTCATGAGGGTGGAACCCTCATGAATGGGATTAGTGACCTTGTAAAAGTGGTTGGAGACAGCTCCCTTGCTCTTTCTACCTCATGAGGACACAGCAAGAAGGCATTGTCTATGAGGAAGCAGTTTCCCCCTGGACACCAAATCTGTTAGCACCTTGATCTTGGACTTCCTAGCCTCCAGAACTATGAGAAATGAATGTTTGACATTTGTAAACCACCCAGTCTATGATAATGTGTTTAGAAGTCAGACAGATTAGACATGGCATTACACATTTGTCAAAACTCATAGAACTTACACCACCAAAAGGCAGCCCTAATATAAACGATGGATTCGGATGACATTGGTGTGTTGGGGTTGGTTCATCCATTGCAATAAATGTGCCACTCTAGCAGGGATGTTGCTCATGAGCAGGGCTGTGGGTATGGAGGGGGAGGGGTATACAGGGAGTCTCTGAAATTTCCACTTAATTTCACTGTAAAATGAAAACTTCTCTTAAAAAAGCATATAACATATATACTTATATACATACATATAAGCTCTCAGCATCAATATCCCTCAGAGCCTATACTACATGCTTTATGATTTTCTTTTGAAATTTTTGTGTTCTAGTTTCTTCAAATCCCTTTTAAAATCCAACATTTAAAATACACAATACTTAACTAAAATGTACTATCGATTGGTCAAGCACACTGGTCCATTTCTTACCATGCCCAGTGAGCTGCTTAGTCACGTTGTTTAAGAGCAATGGAATTGAGATACAAGGCCTCTGAATTCACAGGGAAATGGTGTCAGATCAGTCCTAATCCTCATTAGCTTCCTTGGAAATGCCTGTTGGTCATTACATGAAAGAGTTACTCTGTGGAAGAGCATGAAGCATGATCTGTACAAAACTAAAACCTACATCAGGAAAGCAAACTGAAACAGCACATTTAGTACTGAGAGTGTCGTTTTTGTATGCCCCATAGAACACTGTAAGGATAGAAAGAAGGAAAGGAAGAGAGAGAAGGAATTAGTAAACATTGGTGACCGTGACAGAAGAAGAAAGAAGAGGAAAAAAAGACACTCCAAGATAATGCAGATTCTGATGCAGACACTGGCCCGCAGTGTCCATGTCATTATGGATGAAATGAGACATTAACACGGACTGCCGAGTCTGGTGGAGAAGAAGGGACAGCATGGCTATTCTCTCAAGGGGAACAAAAGCCATGGCCTCCGCCATGACAGGGTTTCTCAGTGTGTTACATATGGTCCTCATTTACTATGCACAGGTTCACTTTAGGTGGTTACCTTTTACAGAAAACAAAGGAGCCAATGTTGCTAACCATATCACAGAAGAGGGATATTTGCAAATGAAAGGGCAAAAGTGGTTGAACTGGTTACACTCATCCATGGAAGGTTTAGCATGGATTTTAGGAAGTTACTTTGCAGTAAATGTTGCTAAAAATCAGGGTGAGGGAGTTTTTAGCAAAAAGCAAAACTCAAAGTGGCCTAGGCACATTGCAAGCCCGATTCCCTATGGGAGAACCTATCCATGGATGTGGGTCCTGTGAATCTCTGAGTGGGAGCTGGGCCCACACCACGCAGAACAGTCTCCTACAGATTCATTTGACAATGTGATTCATTATTTAACTTAAAGTTGTTTTATTGTTAAGTCTACATTGCTCAGACTATATCTGATTAAGGGTATTATGTAGACCTGATGCTGGGGCAGGAAGAAGGGGTGAAGGGACTGCTATGAAAGCTTAGTACATTTACACACACACAGAGACACTTTAATACATTATATCATATTAGATTTGGGAGTGTTTCTCAAATGGATCACAAATCTCAAGTATATGGAGATCAACAGTAAAGTATATCTCCTGTTGTAGCTTATAATTGATTTACTCTTTGTATACTGGAGCTGATTCAAGGCTGTATCAACAATAAAATTATGCTGACTCCCTAGTATCTCACCAAATATGCTTCTCCAGTGCTAAATAAGGATGTGAATTTATAGCTATCATCTAAAAATTGTTGGAAGTCATCATTTTCTTGCCCATATTGCACAAGTCGCATGACAAGCACATGAGCATTCGCTCGCTGTGTTTCAACAGAAAACTGATTAAGAAATGCCAGTTTAGGGTATAGGGCAGGGATATCAAACTCATTTTCACTGGAGGCCATATCAGCCCCTTGGTTGCTTTCAAAGGGCTGAATATAATTTCAACTCCTTAACAGGTAAGGAGTAGTTACATTTTTACAGTCCTAAAATTATTTCTACCCTTTGAAGGTAACCACAAGGCTGATGTGGCCTCCAGTGAAAATGAGTTTGACATCCCAGGTATAGGGGGTTTCTATTGCAAGTTAGTTTTGGGAACAGTGATTCTGAAACCAAAAGGAAATCCCACAGTCAAAGAAATGCCATCAAGAAATGTCAGTTATGTCACAGCAACAGCATCTTCACTAGACCTTTACCCATTCTAGCATGGTGTTTTCACACTGTATTTGGGCATTCCAAGTCAGAGTTGGAAAACTTTCAACCTCCATTTGAGAATACAGTGATATCTTAATGCCCAACGGAGTTAATGGGTTCAACAAATACTTCTTAAATTGACAAATAATAAATCAACAATTAGAATAGTTTTACTTTTTAAAAATTACTTCTATTTGCTCTATTTTTTTTGTGACATGATTTCTTTGAATAGTGCATTTTTTAATTGTATTAGGGTAACCAAAATTGACAAAATAAAGAATGTATTAGCCCTAGTTGATGTGGCTCAGTGGATTGAGCACTGGACTGCGAACCAAAGGGTCACCAGTTTGATTCCTAGTCAGGGCACATGCCTGGGTTGTGGGCCAGGTCCCCAGTATGGGGTGCATGAGGGGCAACCACACATTGATGTTTCTTTCTCTTTCTTTCTCCTCCCCTTCTCCTTTCTCTAAAAAATAAATAAATAAATTCTAAAGAAAAGAATGCATTGACTAATTGACTATATCCAATTGACTGAGTAATTGATTTAATAAACCATAACATAGGATATATCAGAAAAAAAAAAAGAAATTGTACAGCTCCTAGCCAGGCAGCTTAGTTGGTTAGAGCATTATCCCATACACCAAAAGATTGTGGGTTCAGTTCCTGATCAGAACATATACCTAGGCTGTGAGTTTGACCCCCAGTTGGGGCGCATATAGGAGGCAACTGATGGATGTACTCACCTGAGCTAAAGGGGTTTAGGAACTGGCGTTATTAGCTAACTTTTATGTGTCCCGTAAGCAAAAAGTTCCTCTGATTACCACATTCTATTTCATTTTGTGCTACACAGCCAGTTGCAATTTCTGACATTGTAGCTATTTCTTTGTTCCCTTACAGAATGTTGAATTTCATTGTTCACTTAGTTTGGGCAGCAATTGAAATATTATTCTTAGAGCAATAAAAATTATGTTATACTGATAATTTACAGTGAAATACAATGAAACATTCTCATGAATTTCATATAAATCCAATAAAAACCTAAATTGCCCAAGGATAATCTGATGGATTTTTATCTTTATGATTAATATGTTTAGTGAAAGCAAAATGGATTGCCTGTGCTGGAAAGAAAAATATGTGCAAGGGCATTCAGTTTTAATGAGGAGGAATTAACTTTTGCCAAACACTGCCATACTCAATGACACAAATGGTACAATGCTCATTGCAAAATATAATACATCAGTTATAAGTTGGTAATTGTTTGTCTCTGGCAGGTATTTTATGAACAGAATGGGAAAATATCACAAAAATCTGTCAGAGGAAAGACGATCATTTAAATGCAATTCTCAAGAATTCCTGGTTCGAACTTATTTTGAAATAATTTTGTATTTAGCTTTTCTTAAGTTTCTTTATGAAATACAAAAATATTCATTTATGTTTTAATTTAAAAACAGTCATCTCTAAGGTGGAGTCCTAAGAGAATCATTTTGATCTTCTTATTTGATTTCGGTATCTGATAGTGTAGACATGCCTGGAAAGATGACGGTATGCATACGACCTCTGTTTGGACAAAAACCAACCAAGGGTCTGGGGCATACAGATAAGTGTGGGGAGCATGTGGGGCATATGAATCAGGAGGGCTTGCTGGGCTGGGCAGAAAGGCTATCCAAAAGAGAAGAGTCAAAAGTTCAACAGGAGGGACAAGGTAAAGGAAATCTAAAAGTTTTCAGAAGTTGAATCCAATACAGAAGCTGTTAAGTATTTGAGAACAAATGCCAAATGGAACTGCCTTTTGATCTGGCAACTCTACTGCTAGAATTATACCCTAAGGATCCTGAATCACTAATCCAAAAGAACCTATGCACCCCAATGTTCACAGCAGCACAATTCATAATAGCCAAGTGCTAGAAGAAACCTAAGTGTTCATCAGTTAATGAGTGAATAAAAATACTGTGGTAGATTTACACAATACAATACTACACAGCAGGAAGAAAGAAGGAACTCCTACCCTTCATGATAACATGGATAGAACTGGAGAGTATTATGCTAAGTGAAATAAGCGAGGACATAAAAGACAAATACCATATGATCTCACCTATAAGTAGAACCTAATCAACAAAACAAACAGGCAAGCAAAATATAACCAGATACATTGAAATAAAGAACAAATGGACAGTAACCAGAGGGGAGGGGGGCAGGGATAATGGGGGAAAGAAGGAGAAGGGTCATCAAGGAACATGTATGAAGGACCCATGGACAAAGCCAAAGAGGGACAGAATTGAGGATGGGAAGTGGGGGTGGGTGGGGTGGGGGGAGTGGTGGGGGAGAAATGGAGACAACTGTACTTGAATAACAATAAGAAGAATTAAATGAAATAAAAATAAAAATAAATTTAAAGAAGAAAGTGATGATTATTTTCAAAGTGAATAGCTATAGCTAGTCAAGGCTAAAAAGCTACAAAAATACAGGAGAGAGCTGACAGGTTCAAAATTTATGTAGACATAATATGGGCACTTATACATGTATATGTGTGCATTTGCACCCAGACTGTGTGTATGTATGTGTGCACACACAGGAGTACACACACAGCTTATTTAAAACTATGCAACTCTGAACTAGTGACAGAAAGGCTGGAAGAGAGAGGCTGGGCAGTGGGTGTTGGGCAACCAAGGTGAGAGAAAACACGAGACTGTGGTGGAGGGGGGAGTGTCTTAGTATCAGAGTTCTTGTTCTCCCTCAGCACATACAGAGACTGCAGACTTGAAAGAAAATCAAGAATCTATTTACCATACCGGGGAAAATAAGAGCTGAGTAAACAGAGGGTATTAAGAGGCCCCCGAAGAGTAATCACTTTTACTCAACATCAATATTTGCCACTATTATAGATAATTCCTTTCTAACTAAAAATAGGGATATCACTGCAAGTGACCGAAATTGCATAAATGAAGAATTTTCTGCCTTTCTATAACCCCAAAATAATCAAAACCGTATGTGAATGTGGATATATAAAACTATGAAATGTTAGGTTGTTGGTCATCTTTTTCTTGTCACGAGCCCTGAAACCCAGAGAGACCTTAGTGCATTACAGATTCATTCCAATTTTATCATTTCCAGATGGTGCTATAGTTCTTGGCCTGACATGTTTGTACCGGTGTGGCCTCTATTATATGCAATGTTGGACCAGGTTGTATACTTGGCTAATTTAACGCTATTGTTCACTGATAGCTCTATTGTGTATTAACTGCAATGTTATTTAGTAGTTAAAAAATTCCCTAAATGCTGAACTCTTGATTTCTCACTTTAAGGACAATATTATGAAATACATTCTGCTTTTTAATTCATGCTTCACATTGCTTCCAATATACATTTCCCAAAGGAAGAATCTAGCTCAAAATGGTTCCTTGATGCCTTACAGGTTTAAGTCCACTGTTCTTACAGGATTGAATGTAATTTTCTTATTGGTATTCAATGATCTGACACCTGATTTGGCCTTACCTATGGTCTCCCCATAAAACCTAAAACTGAAGAAGAAATAATGAATATTGCAGATACGGCAGTATTATACTCTGTGCTAGCTGGGATGGGGCCAGGAAAAAATATGTCGTTGTCAACCCTGTGAGTGGAAAGGCTTTTCCTTGCACAAATAATGAGCTGGTGTTTAGGCATCAGTCCCTTCTTCGGTCTTTGTGTTTGGGCCGAAGACTTGAGAACTGAGAGTGGGAAGCTATCTTTCCACCCCACACCATAAGTATATAATTTGTAGGAAATCTAAAGAGTTTTAGGCAATCTTACTGGGAGGGAATATTGTTCAGTTTCACACGTACTTTGGGAACACCTGTTTTATGTGCCTCGGGAAGGTCAAAGGAGAGACAAGTGACTTCCTGAGGCGGACAGCAGAGAAGACCAACCACTCAGGAGTCGATAACAATTCTATAGCAGTCTTTTACAGGCCTCCCAGCCATAATTTCTTGACTATGCCTATCATCTACCCAAACACAGAATGTGGCTACGGCACCATAACTTCCCGTGAGCAGGGCTTCGTCACTAAAGACAGGGACACACATAGCTTTGTTTAATGTTACTTCTGAGGGATGTGGATAAGTAGCTAACCTAAAGTCTGGAGTGCTATATATGAGTGCATTATTATTTTTAAAACCACATAGTTTTTAAGACTAATTTCTGCCTTTCTAGTAAAATAATTAGAAGTGATTATTTTAAAGTGTGTTGGGCTATCTTGCCCCATACAGAGTCCTAAGGGAGGTAGGGCAAACTAACCTCAACCCGATACATTGCAGTCAGAAAGAGCAAAAGAGTCAAACAGCGAGAATGTCTGGACAGACCTCCTACTCAGCCCCCCTTTACTCCATCCTGCAGGAAGACCCAGCCACGCGGCTTTCACTCTTTCGGACTCTTTTCACCCAAACTAGGTCATTCCTATCTAGCTTCATGTTTTCTATTTTAAGCAAGTTTATATTGGTGAGGATGATAACTCAGTTATATAAATCCATTTACTTTTTGGTAAGCTAAGAAAAATTTTTGTTTGTTTGCTTTCTATGTGCATTTTCCCATTTCCAACTATTTCCATGAAGAGTAACCAGTCTTTTCTGGGTAAAATGTGCTCACATACTAATAAAATGTTATCAGAAAAACTGGTCATTCTGTTGAAGTCATTTGTTTTTCAAATGAAAAAAATATTTACTTAAAACAGATTTTTTTTTTTTTGCTAAAAAGGTTTTTACTGCCTTTGGTCCACAGTTGGTATTTCACATTATCTCTTATTCCCAGTGCTCCTGGGTGGGACAGATTTTTAGTGAAGCAATGTTGTTTTCTTACTCTGTTTCTTCAGTAAAAAACATAAAAACTTCATAAAGCCTAGATGTTTTCCAGATAACAACCTATGTATTCCAGAGAATCAGAAAAACCATGTTAAAGTAGGCTTTAATAGCCCGAGACCAAAATATGACCAGGTTGACCTTGACTATGAAAAGCACCCAGAATCTCTTGAACACACTGGCCTAGTAAAACATTTGGCCTGCTGCATATTTCTGAATGAAAAGAAGAATCAGGAAAGATTATGATAATTTCCAAAAATGACTAGAAATTTAGGAATTGGGTTTTGTTTCCATACAGTAGAGAAATTACAAAATCACCGTACCATGTTTTATTTTATATATATATATTATATTACATATATTTAAGTATATACTACATATATATTTACATGTCAAATATACATAAATACATATGTTGATGTGGGAAATACCGCTGTTCATATAGATGCATTCACCTTTAAGATAGAGTGTTGGGACAGTGATTTGTGCTTTGTCTTTAAGTTCAGGTTCACTATAATATACTTATCAAATCCAGGCTAATGGACTATGATTCCTATTGGGACTATTTTTTTCATGGTTGTCATTTAGGTTTCTTCCCCCTAATTCAACAAACTTCCTTCCAGTCTGATGACCAGCAGGAAAGCAAGCATGAACCACTTCATGGTGTAGCAGGCAAGCTTCTTCAAATGTAGTCTGGAGGGAATCCAGGTCTTGATCCCATAAGCCTGCTTAACACTAGCTGTTAATGCCATTTTCTGGTTCTTGATGTTTATTTGTTTTTCTCTTTAAATCTAAAATCCCTTCCTGAAGTAAGAGCAATGATCTCATCCTTTGACAAACTGTGAGGACTTGTGACCTGTGATAATGGATTTAAAACCTAATAACATTCTATAAGCCAATAGGTGAATTAGGGTTGACTAATATTTATTTTCTTTTACCTTTTTGTACATTCATCACTATTCATTTTAAAATTAGGTCTATGAGTCCCTAGTTGAATCAAAATTATAAAATATGACCCATGGATAAAAACCACATTTTAAATAATTTATCTACAGTTGCTCTAACATAATTTCCAATACAAACTATATAGTCATCCACTCTATAGCACATGCTGACTTGAAATTTATATTTTCTTAATCAACCAAAAAGTTAAAGATCTCTCATTCTCACTAAAATTTTGAAAACAAACAAGATAGTGACAATGGGGATTTGTCAAAGTTAAAGAAACTAAAAACAACAGAAAACAAGCTGCATGTACCACAGAATACCATGTAAGGCATATATATACAGGAGAGCTGCAAACCTAAGGCTAAGATCTGGAACACAGTTTGGCTTCCTGTGGGGAAGATTAAAGACAAATTCATGAAGAAGGTGGCTTTTGCTCTGCCCTTAAGAGCAGAAAAGTATTCACACAAGAGCAGGTAAAGGACAGGGCATTCCCAGCCAGAAAACAGTACGGCCGAGGTCCCAGAGATAAGAGAACATGGGGCATGAGTGGTGAAAGGCAAGAGGCCCTGTTTTAAGGGATCACTTTGCCAAGACGTACACATATGGTCGGAGTTGTACTGAATAACAAGAAACCGATTTGATAGGCCCTGAGAGCCTCTAAGCACTTTTCTTCTTCTTTATAACTTGTATGCATTTGTATATTTTAATTAGTTTCTCTTTTTTCCTGTTTTGCTATTAGAGTATAGATAGAGAATTTATTGTTGCTGGTTAACTTTATAATTTGGTCCATATGTTGCCAAATATTTAGGCTTGACTTTGATTAAGGGGGAGGAGGGAGAGACAGAGAGAGAGAGAGAGAGAGAAAGAGAGAGAGAGAGAGAAAGAGAGAGAGAGAGAGAACTGCCTCATCCAGAGACAGGAGATGTGGAAATCAGATGTGAAAGAGTAAGTAAGGAGACTTGGACATATGGACATTTGACTGGGTTTGGTCTATGGTATGGTTCCAACAAGCTCTTTTAATTTTGAGTGAGTGACAGAAGGACAAATAGAGATTATTATAGTGATGGAAAGGGAGTAGATATTGCAGCTCCCAAGACTATTATTTAAAGGCAGTGGAATTGCCAGTTTTATCCTCTGTTTTAGTCAATTTCACTTGTTTCCCACTTTCTTTTCTCTTTTAGATTCTTAGTTTCACATTTGATGTTTGGAGCTATCCAGTATCCTTTCTTTCTTTTTTTAAAAAGATTTTAATTTATTTTTAGAGAGAGGGGAAGGGAGGAAGAAAAACATCAATTAGTTGCCTCTTGCACACTCCTAACTGGGTACCTGGCCTGTAACGCAGGCATGTGCCCTGACCGGGATACGAACCTGTGGCCTTTGTTTTTGAGGGATGGTGCCCAGTCTACTGAGCTATAGCAGTCAGGGCCAGTATCCTTTCCATAAAGTTATTTTCTGCCTAAATGAACCTAGCCAGATTTTGTTGCTTTCAATAAAAAATATTTTTATTATTGTGATGAATAAGAAAGATACAGGTTTACTTTTCTGGAACTTATAGTATAATAGAGACTAGAGGATTAATTTGGTACTTATGTGTGGCATATGTAAGTAAACTAGATAAATCAGTTATGTAGCCATTACAGAGATTCTGATGAGTAAGAAGGTCTTGAACTAGAGTTTGAGCCATAAAATGAAAAAGGAGGCAAACTCTATAGAATTTGCAACCTGGGGTCTGTTTAGAGTAAGGAAATAAAGGAATGAAAAAGAAAGAAACTGGTTTTAAAGTGGATATTTAGAAAAAGATGGAAAGGCACTGAAGGTTGAGTGACATTTCTTTATGGTTATGCATAACCAAGAGGTTTCTCGCAATTTTTTTTATCAATTCATACAAAAGGTACAAATATCTATATTATGGACTAAGTTTCATTAGCAATATTCTTGATTCATAATGCTAAGTAAATGTGCTCATTCTCTGTCTTGAGCACAGCCTCAGTTTTCATTCAACGGTCTTGCCAGGAGGGAGGTAGTACCATGACTCCTGGGGCTCACTCTTCTGACCTAGTGTGTGCTGCAGCCTGGGGTACCAACCTTGTCCATCTCTCCCCAACTCCACCCTCAGTGATGTCCTGCTGGCAACCTGAAATCGGCCATGCTAAAAGTTTGCACACCCTCAAACCAGGCAAATGCTACAAATCAGGGCTCTGCTTTTTTTTTTTTTTTTCATGAGAACTAGATTACCAGCAAACCACTGACTATTTCCCATGAGTATTCAACAATGTCTCAAGAAATTACTTCTGTATACTTGATGATGTCTTCAAGTCAAATGAAATCATTTTAGAAACACAGATGTTATCGCTGACAGAATTTCAAATACACTTTTACTACTTTAAACTTCCAGGTATGCATCATTATCCCAATATCTCCTTAGATTGTAAACTTCTGCAGAGCTGGTGACACAATTATACTCATATTTGTCCTTCCTATCTAAATCCAGGGCAGCACAGGAAATTCTCAGCAAGCACTGACTCAGTGAGAGGCTGACTTACTCAGCTTCACAAATACACCAAGTAGTGAGAAGTCTTTTGCATCTAATTGCAATGATATTTCCGCTTTTACCTGTCTGCCTTACCCAGACCCCTAGATCCCTTTTAACTTTCTTCTCCTGTCTGGACTCTGTCCCTTTCTGTGTCATTGTCTGGTTTCCTTCTACTGTCCTGATCCTCTTAAAAAAATCTAGTCCATACAATCATAAAAGGCAGAGTTGGAATGGACTTAAGAGATCATCTATTTTGTTTCCTTGATGATAAAACATAGCCTAAGGAGTTAAAATGATTTTCTTAAAATTATGCAAATGTGGAATCTAATGAACCAACTGAACTAACAAGCAAAATAGAGACAGACTCATAAATAGAGAGCAGGAGGACAGCTAAGGGGAGGGGGAAGCTAGGGGGTAGAGGGACTGAGCAAAAAGGAAAAAGAACTTATGGACACAGACAATAGTGTAGCGATTATGAGGGAGGGAGTATAAAGATGTTAAATGTTAATGGAAAAATACAATAAATTTTCTTTAAAATTATACAAGTGTTTAGTGGCATAGTTATGAATTACTCTCATGTCTACAAAAGTTTAGTCCAGTTGTCATCTTTCTAGCACTCAATACAGCCGCAGAATCTGTTGGACAATTCACTAATATCTTTTATTTCTCTCTTTCTCCCTCCCTTCTCCCCTCCCCTCCCCTGCCCTCCCCTCCCCTCCCCTTCCTTCTTTCTTTCTTTCTCTCTCTCCCTCTCCCTCTGTTTCTCTCTCTCCAAACAGGAGTTAGAGACCAAGACTGGAGGGACAGTTCATAGATGGTAGTGAAGAGAGGTACAGTACCATATACATTCAATTGGTGACAACTTTCACTTATTCATCTATTTGTTTAAGGTATGTATTTCTCTATTCAAAGTAATAATTATTGAGTACCTACTATATAACAGGAACTTTTCTAGGGATATAGACTACATCACTGGAGATGATATAAATGATGAAGATGATGAAAACAGACAAATATCTCCACCTTCAAGTAATTTGTGTTTAAGAGCACACACCTGTCCTGGGAGTGTTCCGGAGTGTCACCTGCTGTTCAGGTCCAGAGATGTGAACCTGGAACAAGAGTCTCTGTGCCCTTGTGAGGTGAGAACAGTTGTCGTTTAACAGTCCCCCTGAATTTCTAGGATGATATTTCTTTTCTCTGGAATCTGCATTCCTGCCTGAAGATCTATTTTCTTTTGATTCAACAAAAAGAATTTAGTTGGAAAAATTATTCAGTCAATTCCCCAAAACTGGAGCTTTCTCAGCTTTTAAACACACAGCAGAGAATCTTGTTATTTACTGTACATTTATGCAATGAACATCAGACTCAGCACTTTTTAATTAGGAATGTTACTCAGTATAAAACAAAAATCTCTTAGATTACTTAAAATTATTGTTAGGTTTTTCTAAACAATAATTTAGTTGCCTGAAATAGTTAATGAAACCATTTTAGACAAGACACATTTCCTAGATCTTGATAAGAATCATTTCATGGATGAGAAAAATAAGGTCAAATGGGCAATAAGGAGTTATAGGGAATATGTGAACCCAGTTCTTGATTATAAAGTGGGTCTCAATGTTGCCACTAGCATTAGTTTCCTAGGGCTGCTGTGACAAAGCACCACGAACTGCGTGGCTTGAAACAGGAGTCATTTATTCTCTCAGTTCTGCAGGCCAGCAGTCTGACCTGCTTGGTCTGAAGGCTCGGTAAGAGAACCCAGTTCACTCCTTTCCATTAGCTTCCAGGTTTGCTGGCAATTGTCATTCCTTGACTCAGAGGTGTCAATCCAATCTTTGCATCTTTGTCACATGGTGTGCTCCTGTGTGCCATTTTCATCATTGTCATTCTTGTCTGTCCCTTCTCTTCTTCTTACAAGGACACCGGTCATATTGTATTAAGGCGAACCCTATTCCATTACGACCTCATCTTAACTTACATCCTAATTATATCTACAAAGACTTTATTTCCAAATAAGGTCACATTCTAAAGTTCTGGGAAGGACACAGATTTTTAGGAGCACACTATTCAACCCAGAACACCAGTAAACTTTGGTGCTGAGATAATCTGCTTCTCACCTAGCTCACCCCTCCGGTTGTGTCTACTGGTCATTTCCCACTTATTAGATTCCTGACAAAATTATGTAGCTGTATCATATCTTCAAGCATGCTATAATTTCTCTCCCACTGCTGTTTTAAATACTTTAAAATTTCTTATATGGTTTTAAAAGCAGCATTGTCCTCTCAGCCTTTTGAAATGTTTCTTCCTCATGGAAGAAAATGTGATCCTCTTTGCTTCAAATTACAGGAGAAAAAAACACACACCTTCTACCTTGGAAACTCACATGGCTAAAAAAAGAAAAAAGAAAAAAAACAGACTGTGAAAATAAATATATTTCTCTGCTGACTCAGAACGCTGGAGATATTTTACTGCATCAAGAATGTCTCCATTTAGAAAACGTTGCCTTGGGAAACTGAAATTAATTAAGGGGAGAAAGGAGAAGCAATAATGCAGGAAGCAGAGATCCATTGGGTGGGGGATGGGCTGCTGTTAAAGGACAATCTTCTAAATGGAAAGAAAATCACAGGTAACTCATGGTGACAAATGCTATAGTTCTAGATCCCTTTGTGTCCTGACAGCAGTCCCCAACCTTTTGGCACCAGATACTGGTTTTGGGGAAGACAAATTTTCTAGGGACGGCAGGGCGATGGGGTGGTGGGGATGGTTTCAGGATGATTCAAGCACATTACATTCAAGCTCTCCTCCTGCTGTGTGGTCTGGTTCCTAACAGACCTGGACTGGTGCTGGTCCATGGCCTGGAGGTTGGGGGCCCCTGTGTTATGGGGCAGTGTAAATTTGGGGGGCAGAATGAGGAAGGTAGTTAAAACAACAACAAAAAATTAATATGAGGTTGAAATGAAGTTGAGAGCTGTTTTTAATCTTACTGAGGATGTTGATCTGCACATAGGAAAAAGGCTGGCATGCAACATGTAAAAATCTGGGTGTTTTATTATAAGATGTGGAAAATATTATGAATTAATTTAGCTACCTTAGTTCATTTGAATCTAGACTAAGAAGAGATAAAAAAGCAAGAAGTTTTGATATTATAAACGGTTTCACCTCTGAGGGCTAAATGAACACACATAAATGAATACTGGAAAAATCTACTTACACTTTTTTCTCTTGCTTTGTTCAATAAACACTCATTGTAGCAGATCCTGTACTATCAAAATTTTTGCATTTTTTACAGCTATGTTTTACTGGAAAACTGTGCCCATTCTGGGAATTTTCATTAAATTAAACAAAAATGGAGAATTTAGAGAGAAATTTTTCAAAATTTAATCAGGTTGAATTTTATATGAAAATAATGTTTCCTTTATCCAGCATTACTAGGAAATGAAGTTTTCCTGGCCAAGTGATAACATTTAAAAGATTGTTTATATCCAAGGTTATAAGGTGTGTGTGTCTATTTCCTTCCTGACAGCTTTTAAAAATTCTGTAGATGTATGTGACATCAGAATGGCGGTTGAATAGGAGGTCCCTAGCTCACATCCCTACCTCCTCCACGCAAACAATAATCTGGCAGCCACTCATGGATAAAGTGTCTTCGGTGGACCTTTAGGATTCAGGTACAAGGTTATCAAACCCCCGTGAAGCCCAAGACCAGGAGACCTGCTTTGAGAAGATGTGCCCACACTCTGGTGGCAGGCTCTCTGCATGCAGGCCCTGTCCCCCAGTGAACACAGCCCTGCTTAGCTGAAGTTTTACACCAGCCATCTTTCAAGGAATCTGAGGGGAGGAATAGCTATCTGTGTCCTCAGTAATAGGTTTACTGACCTTGGACTCAACTGTGGATCCTGCAGCAGTCCTAAGACCTGGCTCCAGTCCTAGACCACCTCTTTTAGGGTGGTCTAGAGTCATTCCTGCCCACACAGGGACCAGCAACACCTGGGAAGCAGAACTGTCGACATTAGCCCTGACTGTGGACCTTGAAGCTGTTTTGTGATTCATTCTAATCCTGCTCCACCATAGCCTAGGGGCAATCCTGCTCACCCAGAAAGAGGCAGCAGATATGCCTGTCTGAGCCCCTAATAAAACAGTTGACTTCAACCTCACTGTGTTTCCTGAAGCAGCCTCAGAACCTGTCTTGATTCCTGCTCTACCAAGGCAGACCTACCCACCAATGACCTGGTGAGAGCTATACCCACCAGCACAGTCACAGACCTGTGATCTTGGACAAGACAGTGGAGCTAGAAGCAGCCCTGTGATCCAACTGCAGCCCTGCTCTATGACACTCATGGAGTCAGTCCTGCATGCCCTCAGCCCCACCCCAGGATATAGTAGGAGCCACACAGGTGTACACCCCTGGTAACAGGTCTGCCATCTGCAGACTCAACAGCAGACCTAAAAGTGATCCCATGACCTGGCTCTAGCACTGCTGAACTGTGGTCCTGGAGGTAGCCTCTTTTACCTGAGGATGGAGGAGGAACTCTGACCACCCATATCTCTGGTAACAGGCCTGCCAACCATGTACCCACCTGTGGACCTAGCAACAGCCACAGGACTCACCTCAAGCCCCACTAAATTGTGATCCAAATTTCCTAGTTCTTATGTTAGGCTCTGGAAATGAAGTAGATGAGCTCCTCTTGCTCTTGAGGAGCTCAAAGTTAGTGGAAAATTATATCTGTATATAAGAATAAGCAGTGGAGGGAAAGAAAGTAAAGATATAAAACTTTGACGGGAGGAGTTGGAAATAGAAATGACCAAGAAGAGACATTTATTCTTGGAAAAATGGAGGGGTTTTCCTGTGACAAATGATAACAAAAGAGTTTGTTTGTACATACAGGCACATTTGGAAGTGGAGAAGAGAAAATTAAGGGAGTTACAAAAGGGATCTATTTTCCATTCAAAGGATGTCAGAACATTGATAGAGTGAAGAAAGGTCAGGGGAGAAGTTGGTGAGTACGAGAACTGTAGAAAACAGTGCCAGGGAATGGGAAACATATGTGTCTGGGACCCTTGAAGGACCAGCTAAGGTGATAAACAAAATTCTAGTTGTCCCAATGAGCATGATCATCAACATTTTGGAAAATACAAATGGTCATAGTTACTCAATTTTAAAGATTGATAAAGTCATTATGACCAAAAATGAGCTGGATACTGGTATCTATTCTACAGGGATGGCCTGACAAATATATGTAAAGTACTTAACAGAGTTCCTGGCACATAAATAGAACCCAGATATGTGTTGAAATAAAAAAAGAAAATAAAATAATTCATAGTGCTGATTTAGAATGGAATTGATCATTACATCTGGGATTATTAGGAAAAAAGTATAAAGAGGGTGTTTTATGAAAAGAAGCATGAAGCATTGAGAATCTAGAACTACAACATATTTTCCCTTATTAATTTTGTTGGCAAACAGATTTAGGAGGAGTCATCAAGAAGTAGAGAATATAAGGGTTAGATGAAATTTTCAACCCTAAAATTTCAGAGGGTACTGTAAGGTCTTCTAGAATGTAGCTATGAGAGTTAGTTACTGAGAAAAAAATTATTTATGAAGATGGTCAGTGTGTGTGGGTTGAATCACTTGGAAGTTGAGAGTACCCAGGATTTAGGATCCAAAGAAAAGTCATGAAAATAAGTAAGAATCCAGATGTGTGTCTAGAACAACTTAATTTTGGAAGAGTTATCAAGTAGGAAAGAGACAATGACCCTGCTGTCTAGCATGGAAATTTTGAAGACTTCATTTATGAAAGAATAAATAGCCATTTAAGTGGAACATCTTAAGAAGCAGAAATTCAGGGGTGATTTCTTATAACAGGAGTTAATGACAGAATTTTTGTTTTCTTTATGCAATAAAATAAGAACTCTAGATTGTAGAGTAGAAACAAGAGGGAAAGAATCCAGGGAAGGGGAAAAGGTAATATGGATAGACAATAGAGTCTGGAATATGACAGGTGACTAGAGGGATTTTTGACCTTGGGCAGTTACTGTAAACTTTAGGGAATAAAGAAAGTAGACAGTAAAACTATATTAATGAAATGAAATTTCTGCCATGTTTTTTGAAGTACTTTAGCCAAAGTTCTTTTGTTGCCCAGATGGCATGAAAACTTCACAGTGAAGTGTTGTGGGCAGAAAAACTTCACCCCCTAAAACACAGACTGCTCTTTCTCCAACCTCAGTTGGGATTGAACCTGAAAACAGTTGCAATTCCTCAGAAATTCCCAATTCTTCTGTGTTTAGTTATAAAAAACAATACATGTACATTCCATTTTCTGAAGGAATCACTTACCTCCATATACATGTTCTGGGGTAAAGGGCAACAAAGATGTGTTCGTTTTCCACTCAGATCAGCCTCAAATGCCACCTTAAATGAACGGTTACTGGAGAGATATACATGTCTGTGCAGTCAATCGGTTCTTTTATTTCCAATCACTGTCCACAGAGAGATGTTTAGTCCAGATTCCTCAATAGTATACACCTAATAATGAGTGAAAAAAAGGGGAAAAAAGCAACTGTTTATGATTTGGGTATTAGAAGTATACTTGGGCATCTTCTACCCAAGTAGAATCTTCTCAATGTGAAAGGAAATCACTACTGAATTGTTTTTGGTGGTTTCTATGGTGTTTAAGAAAGAAGGAGGTCTCAGGGAGTACTCTAAACTGACTTGATGTTTGCAGGATTTTGACATGTGGAAACTAATTTTATTTCTGTATAATATACACTGTCAGCTGCTACAGATTAAAATATGATTAGTCCCTCCTTTTAATTGGTCATATGATAAACCTATCATCTCCAAACCATGGTTTGGTGGTTCAAAAGACAAACTTGAATCCAGACTGCCTGCATTTGAATCCTAATTCTGCTCTCCATGGGCATCCAGGTTGTTAATGAAAGAATGGAACCCAGCAATGCTGCAGCTCAATACCTTGATTACAATATTTTCTATATGCACATACTGTGGTTATAAAGGGAATCTATGGATGTTATATTTTCTTTGGTTAATTAAACCTTTGGTTTTGTCATATTAATTTCTGTGTATCAAATTGGACATAGTTAAAAATGATTTTATACATCTGAAAAGCTAGAGGTGGCATACAGCTAGAATTTGTCATTGCTAAAGAATATCACCCATGTGTGGCTAAGGTCATGTCACTAGAGAGGAAGAGAATCCTCATAGTAAATGACCATGAGAGTTTTCAAGTAATTTCAGAAACTAAAGTAATGTGCAGAAAATATTTGACATTTTGACAGAAAACCTTCCTGAATAAACTAATATCAATATTCAGGATATTTTAAAGTTCAAGGACTAACAGATTCAAGAAAGAAGAAATGACATAGAAATATAGTTAGCTTTGAAACCTCTGTGCCAAGTTCTAAACAATTTTTTAAACAGTAAAAGCATTTCAAAACAAAAAATCCGTCATTTATAGCTCTCTTAAAAAGTCTGTATTTATACAACAAAAAGGTAAAGTTGAAAAGATATTTTTCTACAGTTCCTTTTTTACTGAACTGTAATCGTTTTCAATTTCCTAGATGCTATGTGTATGGATATATATGTGTGGTTTGTAATGTACTTAAGCAAGTACTTATACTGCTCTTGCTTGTATAAGAGAAAACTAAGACTCAGAGAAAACACGTGGATAGTATTTTCTTCCATTGCAATAGGCTTTTTGTTCAATGACATTCCCCTTTATTGAAAAATCTTACTTTCTTACTTTTCTCTTAGTGTCAAAATTTATCTACAGAAAACTTATCTCATAAAAATGTAATCAAAATATATGCTATCAGAAGGAGACAACCACTCATCCTGCTACATACGGTCTTATATTGACATTCTAGAAATACACCAAGAACTACCAAATAATCCAGACTCAGAAGTGAAGCATATTGTTAATGTTCACCCCTACAAAAAAAATCTGAGCTCAACTAAGAAACTCAACTGTTAGTGGAAGTTGAACAAAACACCAAAAATAAATCAAGATGGATAGACTAAAGAAAGATAGAAAACTTGAACAGTTTTAAAGCCTGAAAAGTGAGATTTTAACACCAACATATTGGAAAATCAGACAATTCTTAAGCAAAACTCATTTTTTATATTGATTTCTCAATAAGTGAAATATGCTAAGGCTCAACATGAAAGGAATTTAGGTCAAGTGACTGTTTCCAGTCTCACACATATGCGAACACCCATCTCAAAGAGTCTTAAGCTTCAGTATTTTATGGCTACTTATTTGTCAAATTTATGCAAATTTCCCCCATTTTAAAAAATCCTCACCCTAGGATATGTTTACTGATTTTTCAGAGAGAGAGGAATGGAGAGAAAGAGAAAGAGAGAGAAACACTGATGTGAGAGAGAAACATTGATTGGTTGCTTTCCCCACGCACCCTATAGGAATCGAACTCACAACACTTTGGTGTACAGGACAACACTCCAACCAATTGAGCTACCTGGATAGGGACCCCATTTTTTTTAAACTTAAAAATAAAAAAAGGTATGAAGCTTTCAGTTCAACTTAATAAGAGGACAACTCTACAAAATTAAACTAAATTGAGTTCTTTGAGCATAAATCCTGGGTTTGTTCACAAAGATTTTTAAAAAAATAGCTTTATTTTATTTTATTTATTTTGTAACTTTTTCTGGGAAAATCAGGAAACCAATTACACAAAAATATAATCCAAAACTTTCTGTTTTTTCCAAAACCACAGCAGATATGTATTTTATTTATTAATGTATCTATTTTATTTATACTTCTAAATTTTTTTCTCTGCTTTTGTCCTTTTAAATCTTCAATCAATCCTATATACTCTTGACAAATTCCCTTTTCTCTCGTTGTCATTTTACTCTATTTCTCAAAACCTCACCATGACATCTCCTGAATACCCCCAACCCTCTACCTCCCAGTACACTCTGTCATGAGCATTAACTTTACAACAGATGTAATCTATCTTATAGTACTATTTTATCCTAGTATAGTCCAAATAAATTCTGGTCAGCTTCACTAATAAACTACTTCATTCCAATGAAACCCCTTGACAAGTTCATGGGATGTTTCAATCATAACGTGTTTATAATACCATCAACGTATTAAATTGAACAACTTTATGTGATACCAACTGTTTCTGTGGCCACAATAGTCAATGAAAAAACTAGGATGGTCATTTAAGGATTCCATATAATGTTGGTCAATGAGAAGCACACTAAAGGCTAAAATTATAGCATGCATTTCTTGTCTTTCAATAGAAATACAATTCATTGTATCTTAATAGTTTGTGTGTGTGATAATTCTCAAGAAAATTAAAAAAATTTAAACATTTATTAAAAATATGGCTAATATTCTTGAAAAGTAATTAATTATAATTTTGTCTCTAATTATATGCAAGTATTTTAATACATACATTTTACTGGAAAACTACTTCATCCCAAAAAATAACTTATTATTTGAAATAGTTTTCTAAAAATTAACTGCTGGGTGAATAATATGGGTACTTCTGTTTTGAAACTCTAAATTTTGGTTGAACAAATACTCATTAACATAGTAATAGTCAAGATTATATACTGTAAAATAATCACTTATCATGAGTCTTTAATAAAAACAATATGGCTTAAGGAATATATAAATAAAGATATTATAATGATGTTTACATATTTTAATATAAATTATATTTAAGGATGATGTATTCAAAGCAATTGCTTATACCTTAGGGCAGGAGAAAAGTTGAAGAAAACTTGTTAAATCAAGACATAAAATATTATCTAATTATATATTACCCAATTAATTTTGTGTTTCATTTTACTGAGGAAGCAATACCTCATCACTTAAATGAACATCAATTTGGAGAAAAACATCCAATAACAGACATGAAGAGGTAACAGAAAATATGTGTTAATGATGAAGTTCAGAAAGTTGTGGATATTAGAGAGCAGCTATTTCAACAATAGTCATGTATCTAGGTTTTCCAGGTAAAGAATTGAAAGCACTTGATTAATAGCTTTTGCCGAAGTTCCTCTCTGCCACAATTAAGAATCTCCAGGTACTTGTAACATTGAAGGCAGGTGACTGGTGGTGACCTAGAGTCTCTGAGTGAAGCTTCTGGATATCAGAAACACTTTTATTATGTATTTAGTTCACTAAAATTAATATATGAAATGCACCAGGAAGAAGAAATGTTGGCTTTATTCGGCCCCTGGTGCTCTCAGACCTTCTGCTGGGAGTCTGCTCTTTAATCTCCACTTACAGGGCAGAGCAGTGAATGGAGTGAGTTATGCTTAATCCTTAGCAGTGCAGTTTCTCAAGGTTTCATCTGAAAACACTCAAATTTTATATAAGAAGAAAAGAATCAAAAGTGATGACCAAGGAAATGTCCCTCAAAGAGAAGAGGTTATAAGGCTTTAAACACATTTAATAAAGGATAGAAATAATGATGTTGCCATATTAATGAAAATTTACCACATTCACATATATGACCCCCACTACCTGTGTGGGTGTAGAGGTAAGACTATTGATTGCTGTCTATTGATCAAAAATTAGAGATGGAAAGACAAATTAAACAATTCATTAAATGCATGTAGCATAGATTTTCAGTCTCCAGTTCAGCATGTAAAAAGCTTGAAAACCATTACTCTGGTCCTCATGATAAGAAAAAAAACTAAAAATCAACAACTCTTCTTAGATCCATCACAAAGTTGAGGTCACTGAGAAATTGTGATCACAGCCCCAAATTTGAAGAGAGAGAGACCAGCAGGTACTGAGAGTTAAAATTCACTGGAACAAAAGCCCAAGACAGAAACTGCTGTGGAAACCAGTAGTGGGGTAAGAAAACCTAATCTGTAATTAGTGAATTGTGGGAGGCTCACTATAGACAAGTTTGAAAGTTAAGCATTCTTGGTGCACATCCCATACTTCTGAAAGCTTGAGCTCTAAGAGCCCTACAGGTTTCTCATACTGAAAAACAGAAAAATCCCCTCAACCTTTTGGTAGGAAAAAGGGAAAAGAGACCATTTTGAAATATACCCAGCATTCTGTTCTTAGCTAGACCTGCCCTTGAGACAAACTACTTAAAAGAACCTGATTTACTGGAGTTTACCTAAGCCTTACAAATTCAAGGGAAAAAATCCAACTGCAGCCTCTGGTAGCTTTCCATGTGGAAGAAAGGAATTATACAATTCCAGCCAGCTCTAGCTTTTCTGTCTTACTTTAAGGAGAAGGAAAAAAAAATCTGAGAGGCAATTGTGAAGGGTACAACCTACCGCCACTAAAAGAATCAATGAAAAACAAACTTAATCATAGGCCTATAGAAAGGTTTCCCTTACCCCCAGTTTACCAGCAAGTTAGTAGGGTTCCTGTGTAATAACAGAAACACAACTGCAAGAACAGCAGACTTCAGACCTTATTTTGGAAGAAATCTTTCTGGAAACCCCAAAACAACAGGGAAGACAAAGACAACAGCCCTGGGTAGCTATAGTTATACCAAAGAGTAAACACAGCCCAACCTCTAGCCAGGTAAACATGAAGCCTCACACTGAAGGTCTAATTCCTTCTAATCCAGTGCATCACGCCAGCCTGTCAAAAAATTGCAAGGCATACTAAAAGACAAAAAGCACATTTTGAAGAGATGGAGCAAATATTAGAACCAGATTTTGATATGTAAAAATGTTGAAATCATAAGACAAGGAATTTAATGTAAGTATGATTAATAAGCTAAGGGCTGTATGGCAAAAAGGAAAAAAGATGCAAGAATGGATGGATGATGTAAACAGAGAGCTGAGAGCTATAAGAAAGAATCAAAAGGAAAATGCTAGAAATAACAGAAATCTAACAGAAATGAAGCTTGCCTTTGATGGGCATATCAATATATTGTACACAATAAAGAATTGGTGATCTTAAAGATATGTCAGTAGAAAATTAATCTAAAACAAAAAAGAGGAAGACTGAGAAAAATGAAGCAGAATATCCAAGCACTGTGGAATAGTTACAAAAGTTGTCACATACATAATGTGAATAGCAGAAGAAGAAGAGCGAAAGAACAGAAAAAATATTTAAAGTGATAATAAATGATACTTTTCTAAGATTAATAATGGACAATAAACCACAGATCCTAGAAGATCTGTGAACACCATACAGAATAAATACCAAACTGGTATTTATATACATTTAGGCATATAATATTCTAACTGCAGAGAATCAAAGATACAAAGAAAGTCTTGAGGAAACCAGAGGAATAGAACCCCCTACTTATAGAGGATCAAGCATAAGAATTACATCAAACTTCTTTTCAGAAACAATGCAGACAAAAAGACAGTGAAATGAAATATTAAAAGTGCTAAAAGAAAAATAGTAACTTCAAGATGGAATTAGATATCCAGCAAAATTATCCACGGCAATTAAAGAGAAATAAAGATTTTCTCAAACAGAAGTTGAGGATATTTTTCACTAGTACACCTGCCTTGCAAGTAAAGTAAACGGAATTCTTCAGAAAGAAGGAAAATGACATCAGTCAGAAAATGAGACCAGCAAAACAAACAAGCGAGCAAAATATAATCAGAGACATTGAAATAAAGAACAAACTGACAGTAACCAGACGGGAGGGGTTTGGAGGATAACGGGGGAAAGAGGGGGAAGGGTGGTCAAGGAACATGTATGAAGGACACATGGACAAAGACAACTTGTGGGGGGGAGGATTGAGGGTGGAAGATTGGGGTAGGTGGGGTGGGGAAGAGTGGTGGAGGGGGAAATGGGAACAACTGTCCTTGGACAATATAAATAAATAAATAAACAAATAAATAAATAATAAATACCTAAGCAACAAAAAAAATAGTTATGGAAAAGAAATGCTATGTGTTATATATTCTAAGGCATACATTTTTCCACATTTTAATCTCTCAGATAGAATGAATCTTAATAATAAAAAAGATTGTAGTTATTAACAAAATGAATCAATTATGAACACCCTTCCAAAATAGAAAGAAGTAGGCCCAGTGGATTCACTGGTGAATTTCAGCAAACATTTAAGAAATAAATTATATCAATTCCCCACATTCATATCCACAAAATAGAAGTAGAAGAAATTTTTCAAATTCATTGTGTGAGGCCAGCCTTTCCCTAATAACAAAAGCAGACAAAATCATAACCAGAATGAAAAACTACACACTATTATCTCTCATGAACACAGATGCAAAAATATTCAACAAAATATTAGCAAATTGAATCCAACAATGTTTGGAAAAAATTATATACAACCACTAGGAGGGATTTATCCCAGGTATGTTAGGTAGGTAAATGTTAGAAGATTGATTAATGTAGTCTATCATATCAGTAGGATATAGAAGAAAATCATATAATGATATAGGTAGATGTAGAAAAAGCACATGACAAAATCCAAAACCCATTTATGACAACAGCTCTTCAGAAACTAAGAATAAGAAGGCAATTTCCTGAATTCGATAAAGAAAATCTACAAAGGACTTAAAGTTAACCTCATTTTTATGGTGAGAAACTAGACACTTTCCTGCTAGGATCAGGAACAAGCTGGCTTGTCTGCCCTCACTGCTTTCATTCAGTATTATGCCAGCTAATGCAATAAAAGAAAACAATGAAATAAAAGGTATACCGATTGTGAAGAAATAAAAATGTCTTTGCCTGCAAGTGACATGATTATGTAGAAAATCCAAAGAATCAACAACTCCTGAAACTAATAAGCAATTTATAGCAAGGTTGCAAAATGCAAAGTTAATACACTGAAGTCAATTATTTTCTTGTATTCCAACAATGAACAATTGGATTTAAAATTAAAAATATAGTGTAATTTATGTTAGTACTGATAAAAGAAATATATGTATAAGTGCAACCAAAAAGTATGTGATCTATATGAAGAACACTGATGGGGAAAAATAAACAAAGATCTAAATAAATATATGATATTCTATGTGGAAGACAATATTGTCAAGATATAAGTTCTTCTGAATTTGATGGATATGTAGATTCAATTCAATCCCAGTCATAATTGCAACAAGTTATTTTGAGGCTATTGACAAACTCATTGTAAAATTTATATGGAAAGGCAAAAAATCCAAAATAGCTAACATAGTATTGAAGGAAAAGAACAAAGTCAGAGAACTGACACTCTCTGAATGCAAAACATTACGTAGTGTTACACCAATAAAGACAGCATGGGGCTGGTGAAAGAATAGACTCATTAATTCATGGAACTGAATAAAGAGCCTGAACAGACCCATATAAATACAGTCAATTGACTTTGGACAAAGAAACAAAGGCAATTAATGAAGGAAGCTTAGTCTTCAGCAAATGATGCTGGAACAACCGGACACCCACATGCAAAAATGATTCCAAACACAGAGCTTCCACGTCTCTTCAGAATGAACTCAAAAAGGTTCAGAGACCTAAAACTGAAGCAAATCAGAAAGACTTCTAGAAAATAATATAGGAGAAAATCTAGGTGATTTTGTTTTCACAATGACTTTTTTAGATACGAAACCAAAATCATGAGCCATGAATGAAAAAATTGGTAAGTTGGATTTTAGTGAAATTAAAATTTCTGCTCTGTGAAAGACATTGATCTGAGAATGGAGAGAAAATTCAGATACTAGAGAAAATATTTTAAAACATGTGTCTCATAAAGTACTGGAATCCAAAGTAAAGAACTTTTAAAACCCAAAATTTTTTTAAAAAAACTACCCAATTAAAACACACACAGAACAGGCACCTCAGCAAAGAAACGATAAAAATGGAAAGTCAACATAAAATACTCACCATCGTATGTCATCCAAGAAGTGCAAATTAAAACACTCTTAGAATGGCTAAAATTCAAATCACGATGAACACAAAATGCTCTGAGGAGCAACAGAAACTCTTTATCATTGATGGTGGGAATGTAAACCGATACAGCCACTTTAGAAGACAATTTTGCAGTTTCTTACAGCACTACACATAGCAATTGTGCTCCTTGGAACTTACCCAATGGAGCTGAAAACTTATATTGGCACCAAAACCTGCACCTGAATGTTCACAGTAGCTTCATTTATAATGTCAAAACTTGGAGGCAACCAAGAGGTTCTTCAATAGGTGAATGGGAAAACACAATCTGGTACATCCATACACTGGCATCTTATTCAGTGATGAAGGAAAAATGAGCTATCAGGGCACAAAAAGACATGAAGGAACTTAAGTGTATATTCCACATGAAAGAAGCCAATGTGAAAGGGCTATAAAACTATATATCTTCTAGAAGATAACACAGGAGAAGATCTAGCTGGCCTTGGATTATGCTTTCTTTGTTTAATAAGAGATCAGTTTATAGATAATAGTATGGAACAGACTGGGAGTTTGCCCAGGCCTGAAATGATGAGCGTCTCAGGAATAGACCAACAGACAGGAATGACCCAGAGAGACAAGCAGACAGGCAGAGGGACAGAGAAACAAAGTTAAATGATAAAGAGGCCTGAACCCAAGCCCTGACTTAGCAGCTGTATCCAGGCTTCAGATCCAGCTCTGTCCTGGAAACCTGGGGGATAAACAAGCCTAGCAGAGGCCTCAGTTCTTGTAGGGTGACCTTCGTCATTCTCTCCTGTCCCTCACCAGCTGCCTGGGATCTTTGGCAGATGGTATTTCCCCGGTTAGGAAAGCTTGGTCTGTGGCTGAGGGGACAGCAGGTCAAGGCTCTCGGAGGCTCCCTGGGTGGTCTCGGGTTAGCAGCAGCACAGTGGGGAATCTGGTCAGGCACAAGGCACAGCTCAGCAGGACCCTTGGGTCCAGGGCAGGCCTCCCGCCACTCCTGCCTGCCATACCAACATGGTTCAATCAATACAATTTCAAGTATGAGTGAGTATATCAGTTTCTGGGAAAGGGAAAACTGCAAGTGCAGTAAAACAGATCAGTGGTTGCCTGGGGTGTCCAGGAGGCAGGGATAGATGAATAGGTTGAGCATGGGGTAATTTGAGGGCAGTGACACCTTTCTGTGTGATACTGCAGATATACGTATGTCATTACACATTTGTGAAAACCCATGGCATGTACAACAGAAAAGATGAACCCAAACATAAACTATGGACTTTAATTAATTAATAATAAAGCATTAACATTGGCTCATCAGTCATATAACAAGTGGCCCACAACAATGCAAGGTGTTACTAATAGTGGAAACTCGGGGGTGGGAATGCAAGGGGATCTATGAGAGCTGTCTGCGTGCTGCTCTGTTTTTCTGTAAATCTAAAGCTGCTAAGAAATAAAGACTTTTAATTAAAAGCAACAAAAATATACACAGGACAGTGCAAATTTGCAATTTTCCTTATTTGCTTTGATTCACTTATTTGCTTAATTAGTTGGAAAACCACAAATGTCTCATCCATTTCAATGCCAATTAAAACAATTACTCAAATGATCACTTGGTCCTCTAAACATATTTACTCACTCTCCTCCTTTCCCTCTTTCCATCACACTTTCTAATTTTAGATATTTTAAAAAGTCAGGTGGCCTATCAGCAATTTGCCTGATCAGAGGCAAGAGTGATCAAAGTACCAGGTATATTAAAGTATCAAAGGAAGCACTTAAGAACTCAATTAATAATAACAACTTTCTCCATCTAGGCCCCAAAGCATAGCTAATAAGAATGTCCTTCCAATGGTACAAAAGTTTCTTCAGGATTTCTTTCCCCTGCCCCTTTCCTCCGTGTCTTATCACACTCTCCCTCCCTGTGCTCTAGCCACAGGCTCCCCCGCCAGTCCCCCTAAACACCGGGGACACTTTGCACCTGGGGCTTTGCACCATTTCTTCTCTCTGAACTGTTCTGCCAGCTGCAGTTCATACTTGCATAGCTCACTCCCTCCCCTCCAAGTGTTAGCTCAAAGTTTATATTCTTCATGTGGCCCACTCTGACTGTGGTTTAGAAAATGAGCCCATACCCAGCTCCAAGAATCCTCTTACTCCACTTTGTTACAAGGCCTTGTTTTTTAATGTATTGAATTTGTTGGGGTGGTATTGGTTAATAAAATTATATAGGTTTCAAGTGAACAATTCTACAATACATCATCTGTATGTTGCACTGTGTGTTCACCACCCCAGTGTCAAGTCTTTCTGTCACCATTTATCCCCCCTGTACCCTCTTCTACTGTCTCCCACCCCGATTTCCCTCTAGTAATCACTGTGCTGTTGTCTGTGTCAATGAGGGTGTTTTTTTTCCTTAATCGCTTCACCTTTCTCATTCAGCTCCCCAACTCCCCCTTCCCTCTAATAGACGTCAGTCTGTTCTGTGTATCTATGAATCTGTTTCTATTCTGTTTGTTTATTTTGCTTATTAGATTCCACACATAAGTGAAATCACATGGTATTTGTCTTTCTCTGACTGGCTCCTTTCAGAGCAGAATACTCTCTGGGTCCACCCATGCTGTTGCAAAGGGCAAGTTTTTCTTCTTTTTTATGGTCCAGTAGTATTTCACTGTGTACATGTACCACAGCTTTTTTATCCACTCATCTTCTGATGTGCACTTGGGCTGCTTCCACATCCTGACTGTTGGAAATAAAATGGCAATGAACATAGGGGAGCATGTATTCTTTTGAATTAGTGTTTTGGTGGTTTGTTCTGATATATTCCCAGAAATGGAATTGCTGGGTCATTAAGGTAGTTTCATTTTTAATTGTTTGAGGTAACTCCACACTATGTTCCACAGTGGTTACACCAATCTGCATTCCTACCAACAGTGCACAAGGGTTCTCTTTTCACCACATTCTTGACAAAATTAGTTGCTTGTTGATTTATTGATGATAAGTATTCTGACAGGTGTGAGATATCTCATTGTGGTTTTAATTTGCATTTCTTTGATGATTAGTGACATTGAACATCCTGTCATCTGTCTATAAGCCATCTGTATGTCCTCCTCATAGAAGTGTTTATTCAGGCCCTTCGCTCATTTTTTTATTGGACTTTTTTTAGTGTTGAGTTGCATATGTTCCTTATAATTTGTGGCGATTAACCCCTTATCAGATGTATTGGTGAATAGGTTCTCCCATCAGTGGGTTGTCTTTTCATTTTGTTGATGGTTTTCTTTGCTGTGCAAAAGCTTTTTGGCTTGGTGCAGTCCATTTGTTTATTTTTACTTTTGTTTCCCTTGTTACACAGCCTTTAGAATGACAACTCAGCTTGTTCATTTATCACATTTCCTGCTTATTGTCTCCTTTCCCCATTATAATGTAAATTCTGTGAGGGCAGGTAGTTTGTCTGTTTTGTTTAATTATGTATCCGAAATGTTTAGAACACTGCCATGTACATAATAGATGCTCAGTAAACATTTACTAAAGAATGGAAGGATGGAAAAGTTAACAATTTAAGAACTTTGGTGTTTTTGAAGGATTTTGGAGACCCTTCTTTGCAAAAACCTCATAGAGGCCTAGCCAATAATGGAAGCAGAAGTAGAATCTCATGTTTCTCATTGTGCAATTTCCTTTTGTGTTTTCATTGTGCAGTTTCTACCTTAGGAAATTCATTTTATTTGAAAAAACAATGTATCTTCTTACAAAAGTCAGGATTACTCAGGAAAGGCAGGGGAGTGAGGTGGGGTAGGCTGCAGTGGTGGGGAGGGGTGGTGGGAAAGGCAGAAAACTGTACTTGAACAACAATAAAAAATGTTAAAAAATAAATAAAAATACTTCAAATAACCTTAAAAAAAGGACAAAACTTCCCTTCAGTGTTTAACCTACCTAGAATAAGAAGGCTGAACTTAAACTGGGTCTAGGATCCAGATTCTAATCCTGGTTCTGAAAATACTAATTGGATGCTTTAGTCTAAGTTATTCATCTCTTTAAACCTTGATTTCTCCTATACTGAATGGAAGACATCTTAATACCTACCTGATTAAATTTAAATAAATATAATGCATATAAAGTAAGTACCAACACTAAGTACATGTCATTATTATTATTCATGTGCATGCTGTTACATATCATTTATTATCTATTTTGAAAAAAGACTTAATATAGTAAGATCAGCTATGTTAATAACTGGGTGATTTCATCATGAGGAGTTGACACTTTTTGTGGGATTAAAAAAGTAATTTCAGGGCACAATTTTAGGCTTACCAGGTTTTTTAAAAGCATAATTACAATCATTAAATAAGGGGAATGAGACCAGAGATTCTTAGAAACTTTTTAAGTCTCATCACTGGGTTTGCAATAAACATCACTCAGTTTGCAATAAACATCACTGTGTAAATCACAGGAGGAAGCACGAAGGAAAACTACAGCTATTATGAATGTGGAAATTGAAATGACATTTGTATTTAGCTCTACGACATTAACCTCACACTCTTTGAAAGAGGCAGACTATTTAGAAGTAATCAGAAATAAAGCACCAACCAAAAGTCTCTTAATAGAAGAATGACCTGTGTAGCATTCAGTATTAGCCTGATACTTACATTTTTTTCTTCCAGCCAATATCATTGTATAGACCACATTCAAAATGCCCTCAAAATACCTTCCCTCAAAGAGAAAAAAAATTTAGATGGGAAAACAGCTTATAGAAAAAAAATGGAATAGTGAGTTGATTTATTTTCCTTGTAGCACATTCCACAAAATTAAAATATTTGAAAAAATGATTTCCAGATCTGATGGCTAACTGAAAACGAATGTTTACCTATACTCCTCGAGAATGTTCCACTGAAGACAGGACAAAAACTGAAATAAATTCACAGAAGCACTGGAAAGTCAAGGGCCTAGCTACCAACATACAAAAACAAGAACTTTCTGATAATTTTAAACTAAGTGGAAACTGATGAAAATATGTAAATTAACCTGAAGAGCTTGTAAACACCTGCAAGTGAAGAAAAGACCAACCAAAATAGTGACTGTTCTCATCAGAATTCTGGAACAACTCAAAAAGATGGAGAGCATGAAGAAAGAGCTGTGAATCTGTCACCAGCTAGTAATTCCCACAAAAGACTCTATAAAAAGTCAGGTCAATCCCTTGTGTGAAGAGTTGCTGATCTGGCATTTATACCTAGAACACACAGAGTGGGTAAGTACTGTGAAAATGGGAGATCTGACACGCGAGTCCCCATGAGTGAGCCCTGGGACCAGCAGAGTTGGGGTGTATGCCTCGTGACTGCTGCAAAGCACTCATTCCTCCCTCAACACATAAACAAGCTACACATGCAAGCCAGTCGAAATGCAGGCCCTCCTTTACACCAGAGTAGCATAAAACCAGAGATCTTGATTCAGAATGGGTATGCACTGTTGGGGGAATGAAACTTCTAACTTGCTTGGAGGCAAGTTTATACATATATGTATAAATATAAATTGAGTTATATATATAACTTATAACTATATATAACTGATGACTCATATATATATATATATATATATATATATATATACTCATACACATATACAATACAAAACCAATAGTAAGTACCCAAACAGGTGAGGAAAATTCTGAGAGAAATTAAATTGAACAGAATACTAGTAGAACACCTTGAGGAAGGCTGTTAATAGAATAAATGCGTCAATAAATAAATAAAGACAAGTAATTCCTTTGAGAGATTTGGGTGTCCATTATAATCTATAGAATAAAACTTGATAGTAAGAAAAAGAAGCATTCAGAGTTCTTAGAAATTAACAACATGATTGCTAAAATCAAACCTCCAGAGATGAATTGAATAGCAGAATCGACACAGATTAAATACCAAAAAGTGAACTGGAAAATTGAACCAACCGATCACACTGCAGTGCCAGAAGACGAAGGTATGAAAACTTTGAGAATATGTGTTAGGGGATAGAAAGGACAGATTCAGAAATTTACACAGCTAATAGATTTTCCAGAAGGAGATAACCACATACATTACAGATGAAAACCTCATGGTAGTAAAAAGTGATAAGGGCCCATCAAATTTCCAGGAGAATTTATGAACTCCAAGGATCAAAAAAATATTTTATTCCCTTCCTAAGAGAAAAGTAGGATAGGTAAAAATCCTGGAGGAGAAATAATCACAGACATCTGCCTTCTATAGAGTAGGCAGATAATGGATATTTGAATACAAGGCAACAGTGCCTTCAATAACTTAAGGAAAAATAATTTTGAACCTAGAAGTTCATACCCAATCAAACTATCTTTCCAATGTGGATACCTAATAGGTTTTTTCAATCACTGAGGAACTCACAAAGCTTGCCACCCGTGTATGTACTAATTCTGAAGTGTGTATGAACAAAACACGTTGTTATGGGCTGAAGGTGCCAGCTCCAGAGTCAATATGTTGAGCCCTAAACCCCAGTACTTGAAAATGTGACTGCATTTAGAGACAGGACCTAAAAAGAGGTGATTAAATTAAAATGAGGCCACTAAGGTAGCCCCCAATCTAATTTTTCTGGTGTTCTCATAAAAAGAGAAAGTTTAGACACAAGAAGAGACGTTTCAGAGATGAGCACAAATAGAGGAAAATTCACGTAAAGCCACAGTCAGAAGGCCGCCACAGGCTAGCCAAGGAAAGGGAACTCAGAAAATCAAACCAGTTGACACGTTGATCTTGGACAGGTAGCATCTAGAACTGTGAGAAAATAAATTTCTATTGTTTAAGCCTCCCAGTCTGTGGCATTTTGTTATGGCAACCCTAACAAACTAATAACCATACCAAACAAAAAGAATTTAATATACGATTGCGTAGGAATTGACAAAGACTAGTGAGCAAAGAGAACTGTCAACATTGTACTTGATAATAATATATTGGTGAGGCATTTCAAGGGATGTGATTGGCAAGAGAGTAGATGAATTATTTATGCCCTTATGTGCCAGCCAATTTTAATAAGACAGAGAGCTGTTTGGGAGGATAAGCCAGATCAATAAAGCCTTGCCATTGGTCTTCATTTGTTTCTGGGTGGGTTAGAAGTATGAAGTTAATTTTCAATGTTAGTGAATAAATATTTTCATGGGTTTACTAACAAGTGTTTACTTCAGAAAAAGAGAACAATTAAAATTTATAAATACCAGGAATAAGCAAGAACAAAAGATACAGCAAGAATAAGCAAGAGCAAAAGAACAACCCAAGTAAAGACATAAAAAGGGAAAAGTAATGCAACAAGAAAAAATACACATAGAAAACATATAAAAATAAGTTTCCATTTTTAAAACATTTTGTAAATCCTCACTAGAGGATATGTTTATTGATTTTGGGGGAGGGTGGAGAGAGACAGACAGAGAGACAGAGACAGACAGGGAGACAGAGAAAGAAACATTGATTAGTTGCCTCCCTTGCATGCCCCAATGGGGAATTGAACCCTCAATCTAGGTATGTACCCTGACCGGGAATCGAAACTGTGGCCTTCTGGTGTACAGGGAGAATGCTCCAATCAAATGAGCCACTGAATTGACTTATAAAAAAACAGAAACCTGGTCCACATACTGGTCATAACTGACACAATTAAAGCCAAGTACCATGGAATATTAAAAATAAAGAGATAAGTAAAATATTAACATTATTTTAAAAATGGTAAGAACATCCATTTTATTAACAGATAAAAAGATTTCAGGGAACATATAGAGGAATATTTAATATTGATAAAAGTTATAATTCCCCAAACAGATACAGCTGTCTTGAATCTTTATGCATTCAACAATACAGCTTTGAACTATAAAGGGCTGAGACTGATGAAAACAAAAAGACAAACTGAGACTGGCCATTTTACTGGAGAAATTTAAAACACCTTTTTTCTAAATTGACAAAGATAATAGTGAGAAAGCAGGTGGATAACTATGATTTACTACTGTGTTTCTATTATCTTTCTATGCATGTATCTATTTTGTATCAAACTAAAAAGCAATCATTCTATCACACATTGGGAGAAAATTTACAAGTGCATATATCATGTAATATATGTAATAATGTAATTATTATTGTATATGTAATAATGAAAGCATGTGAAATCAACAGGGGGAGGACCCAGTACTTAATCAATGGTGGTGGAGGAACTGGCTAGCAAACAGCAAAAATTATGAACTTCTGACTTCTCACCATACACACACAAAATAAATTAGAAGTGAATTAATTACTTAAATGTAGAAGTCACAATTGTATAAAACTAAAATTAATAAGAACATATACATTTATATTTTATGGCAGGAAAGTACTTCCTAAATAATGAATTAAAGTCAGAATATACAAGGAAAGATAGATTAACAAATTTCATAAAGTAAAAGTCTAAAGAAAAGTTGCTCTAAGTGAATATGGAGATTTAAAAAAATTTTTGGATGTATATCAGTTTAGGATGCACACTTCTAATTGGAGATGGTTTTTGGTTTTTTCTCAAGGTGACTTTGCACCTGGACCATTTGTCGGAATGTGTGAGAAATACCTTCTTTTGCAAATTCCCATGTCTGTGTCTTAAAACCATGACATGATTTTAATTTTTAGCAGCATAACTCTTTAACTTGAGGTAACTTTTCCTTTTTGGCTTTTATTATATTCAAAAGGAAGTCTGTTTTGAAGGTCAAATTGGATTAGCTCCTTTTCTTGAGTGTCAGCCTTTCCATTTCGTGTGGTGCCTCCCCATCCTGCTTAATTTATAATTTAGTGGCAAATTACAGTAGTATTTTTACCATCCAATGGTCTGTTTTTTCCATTTTCTGCAATGGGAGATGACACAGCACACTCAGCAAAGTTTGCTTTACTTGTGCTATGAAAGTATCACTGCTGTCAAGATCCACACACCCACCTTTGCTAATCTGTTAACATGAGCCCTTGATTCTTACATTGTGACAGATGCTGGTTGTGTGTCTGACAAGCTCTCCAAGGCGAAGCCCACACGCAGCAGGGACCTGTCCGTCATGTGATCCACCTAGCAAAATAAATGCCTGCCACAGCAGGTACAACCTCACATTTCTCTCCTATTTAACAGGACCTACAAGATTAAAATACGGGAAATTAATATTATATTGAAGAAAATCTTGACTCTAGTCTCAAAAAGGGATAAAAATCACTGAAAAACACTTTGGTTCATTTAAACTGTTGTTACTGCCCATTACTTGTGTTACAGCTTACAAATGATTGCAATGCACCAGTATGTGTGGTATGTTGAGAACTACTGTCTCAGTACATTGCTTCCCATATTTCTGCTTACAAATATATGAAATGCTCAATTTTGAGTATAATCTATATCTTCCAAAAGTCTGCGCAGAGGGGAGAAATTTGCTTGATAGACTCAACAACTCCTACACATTCCTCTACCATTTTTTCCCGGGGATATTACACGTACTATTGTTTCCTCTCTTAAACACAATCTACTATTATTTTCAAAGCTGCCCTTGGTACGCTGTGTGCCTGCCACCACTTGTGAAAACAATGACCGTGAAGTTTAGCATAAACAGGAGTAAAAGAGAACTGGTTGTCTGGAACAGCAGCAAAAATATACTTTCGAAAAAGAACAAAATTACGGATGGAACACTGATGGTGCCTCTCAACAACTCTCATGCTGTAACATCATGAAAATACATTTTAAAATTAAACATTAATAATACAAAGAAAGAATAAAACAAAATAATCAGATTATAAATTGTCTTGAGGATATATCTACAAATAAGTACCTATTTAATTTTTAATACATATTTTTATTAGTATAACAAACATTTACAATATTTTTTCCCTTTTGAAACTTCACATTTCCCACCACTTTTCTTTTTGTTCAACACATGCCTGGAGTCACTTATGCTGCACAAGTGACACGTCACGAAACGGGCCAGCTCCTCAGGAATGTGGCACATTTCATGGTCACGGTCAGAGACTTTTGGGCAAGTTGTTAACAGAGGTTATCATTTTATAAGTTATTCTCCACTGCTCCAAATGGTAAATAGTGCCCTGATTAAGTTAATATAAATGTAAAGTTTATTTCCTTTGTTACTAGGAACTGTTGATGCACCACATTTTATTGATTCATTATTCAATTATTCATCATGATCATATGATTATATATAGGTGGTGAGGGTAGGTGCTGACTGGTGTATCAGTGTCCTTCGCAGAATATCTTAAAGTCCCTGGACATTGCTAGTGCAATGTGACTCTGCTCCATGCCCAAGAAGGCCCACGGTGATTCTGCATTTAAGAAACAAGGCTGGAATGGGGTGAGACTCTTCCTCCTCTGCCAAACTTCTTATTCCAAAGCTCAGGGGTCTGGGAGCATCAGCTGGAATAGAATTTCCTCTCGCATTAGCACACAGACAGCCACCTCCTGAAAGTTCTGACTGTTCTAATAGGACATCTGTAAGTCTGAAGACAAACTTGAGAGAATCCAAAACTGGCCAGAGGAGGGCTTCATCAGTTTAACAAAGAGGATGTGGTCTTGTTGGCTCTTACCCTTGAACTGCTAACAGTTAATCATTAAGAGTCATGGGACGAAAAAAGTAAATGTTTTTTCACATAGGCAATTATAGGTAAAACAAATGCCTACAGCATCCCACATACCACTTCACACAAACTACACCTCCGGGGACCTATCTCACTATTTGAATGACCATTATGTATTTTTTGTTTTCTGTCAAACCTGCAATTCAAACTTAAATTATTCTGAAAACCACCGTAGGTTGAATGTAAAATATGGGAAGTACCTCTTAAAGAATGAGGTTTCAGCAACTATTGGTAAGGAATTATTTTTAATAATAAAAATAAAGAAAATAAAATGTGCCATAAAAATAGCCATCTAGTTCTGAGAGGCACTGTAGCCCCTGGAGCCAGTGGCTTGGGGACCCCCAGGCCTTCCCCCTCCTAGCGTTATGACTTTGGACAAGTTCCTGAAGCTTCCTCCATCTTATTTTCCTTATCTGTTAAAACGTAGATAATATTAGTTCTTGCTTCATTGGATGATGTGAGAATTAGACCAATCGGTGCCTGTAAAACACTTTTAACAGTGCATGGCATGTTGTGATCATGCTATTCTCAAGGGTTTTTTTTTTCCCCCTGCTCTTACTATCTTCTTAAGCATCACACAAAAACAAAACACACAAAATAAAGCAAACCTCACAAGTACCAGGCCACAACAATAATGACTTCCTGAACTGGAAAATTACATGCTAAATTCTATAGGTTTTAGCAGAAATTATTTAGGTCTAAAATCTCCTAACTCTGTCAAGCAAGAGACCATTTCAACATGGTAGGCTAACTTCTGAAATATGAAACCTGCTTAGGTTTATGAATTCCTCTGTTGTCATTGAAGGCAGTTTTAGTTAGTTGTTCATTTTCTTCCCTGAGCAATTAGACATTTCTATAAAGCTCAAAAAACTTTATATAAGTATTAGTTATTAAAGTTACCTGACTTCCTTTTTGTATCTTTAAAAAATGAGTCTTGAGTAATTAAAGGATATTAGTCATTTTTAGAGAAGTGCTTTTGTCTGTGTCAAACTTTAACTCTTCTCATAGACTTTAACTCACATGAATTAGCATTAAATATCAAAACAAGATGATCTACTGGAACTAAATAATCTCACATGAAATTCACTTGGTTCGCTTAAGGCTCTCTTGGCAATGTGGATCAAAAAGTTCCCAGCACCATTTTAAGGAGCGCTTTTAATTTTATATGTAGGTAGGTAATTGAAAGACAGAAAGAAACTGGCCTAGAAAATAGAAGTATTTTATTAAATAAAGTATATATTAGCATTGTTCTGTAATTTCCTGAGCCTTTGAATTATAGGATATTGATGCCTGCATAAACATTTATTATTCTGAATATTAATAATTTACCACCAGGCCACCCAGGTTCCATAAAGCATTTGCCTTCTTTATGTAACCCTCTACTTTGCAAGCTGGAATACTGAATTATTTGGCTTTTGATCCCCCAAAGTAATAGAAATATCATCATTGAATTTTGCTTTGATTTGTCAACTATGCAAGTCTTCTCTGACTGTGTTAGCTTTATACAATGCCCTTCAGTAATATACTAGCAAAATTAAAGCATGCATTATTTAGAAAATAATCTTAATATGTCAATGAAGATCTAAGTCTTGGTCATTGTGTAAAAATTGCTTTGCAGTTTATCCTTATACCCCACTTTAAACAAGCCCTATCTTCTCTGCCCAAACTCCTGGAAATTGTCTAACGTGCCTTCCTGTTTCACTTCCATTTCTGGCCTCCTCCTGCCCACAGCACCCGTCCCTTTTCCATATAGCAGCCAGACAGATCTTTTAAATTTTCAAATAAGGTTATGTTATTATGGGTTGAATGTTTGTGTCTCCTCAACTTCATATGGTGAAGCACTGAAACCCAATGTTTTAGCTTTTGGAGTAGGACTTTAGGTGGTAATTAATTAGGTCATGAGGGTGAAGACCCCATAAATGGGATCCTTATAAGAAGAAACCCAAGAGAGATGATCTCCCTCTGCCAGGTGAGCACAGAATGAGAAGGCAGCCATCAGGAAATGACGAACAGAGCCCACAAGACAGACTGAACTGGCGGATACCTTGATCTTGGACTTTCAGCTCCCAGGACTATGAAATAGAAATTTCTGTTGTTTAAACCACCCAGTTTATGGTGATTTGTTATAGCTGTCCCAGCCCATCTAGACACTCTCTGATGACCTCACGTAGTTCTGAGAATAAAGAACTCACCATCACTACAAGGCCCTATATGAGCTGGCTCCTGTCTGTTTTCTCCCTCCCAATCTCTCTCTCTGTCTCTCTCTCTCTCTTCTATTTTATTCCAGCTATACTGGCCCACCTTGGAACATTTTTATTAATGTGCTCCCTCTGCCTAGAGCATTCTTACTCCTGATGTTCACAAGGCTGGCTCTGTTTTGTTTTTCAAATATAAATTCAAATGCCATCTTTCTCAAAGAAGATTCTTTACATTCACTATAAATTAACACTCTTTAGCAGACCCTAAATAGTTATTATTACCAAAAACTGTTTTATTTGCTTTAGGATATTGTATCACAAATTGAAGTTTTCATATTTGTGTGTATTTTTTTAAAGTTGTTGTCTGTCTTCACCTACTAGCATGTAGTTTTTAATGAGTTAATGTAAGAAGAACAAATTTAAACTGACTGATGCTGACTCAAAATTTTTCATTGTTTTACAAGTTAATATCTTCAAAAATTTGTGGGTTTTTTTGTTTTTGTTTTTGTTTGTTTTTTTTTTTTTGTCGGAAGCAGTAATATCATACAGGGCCAAAGTAGAAAATATAAACTAACATGAGGTCTGTCCATAAAATATCCAGCCATGTACTATGAAAAACAAAGACATTTATTGAAGAAGATACATGATATAAGGAACATTGTACATAGGACAATGACACCTCTGTTTCCTTCAAAGTAGGCACCTTGGGATCTCACAGTTCTTCCTGTCACCATCAGCTTCCCATATTTTTCTGAATCTCATTGAAGGTCTGAAATCTCTTCCCTTTCAAAGTCGATTTTAGTTTTGGGAAAAGCCAAAAGTCACAGGGTGCCAAATCAGCGCTGTAGGGGGGCTGGGTCACCTGCATGATTTGATGTTTTGCCAAAAAACTCTGCCTGAGACACGTTACATGACTGGTTGCATTGTCGTGATGAAGCTGCCAATCACCAGCTGCCCAGAGCTGCAGCCTTCTGAATCATCCAAATAGTTTCCCTGGAGGAATGTTCAAGCTTAACACAAAATTTGATGCAGATTAATTACTCTACATGCTTAGTCATTTTGAATGGGATGACCACACAGTTCACACACTCACTCAACGGTGCCTACTACCTCCACAGACTAGTACAATGAAGCCATCATTGTTCACACATACAAATTCCAGTCCACTCTCCTTAGCTGCGAGGGTACATCAATGGCTCGTTATATTAACAATGGCTGGACTTTTTCCAGACAGACCTCGTATTTCAAAAATAGAGGAAATTAACATAGGGAATTGATTACAAAGTTTATTGAAGAGATGAGAAACCACCAAGGAATTTATGAGATAATAATAGATCAATATGTACAGGAAGATGTTTCCACCCCTGAAACTCAAGGATCAAAATGAAGTAGTCATTGAAACTGAGTTGCTATAGAAGCTGGAATTTGGCAGTGTACTTGGAAAAAGTTAGTAGTAAGGAGCCAGGGCCTATCTGGGGGAAACTGAGTTACTGGCGAGATGCAGTGAGAAACTTAGCCCAAAACACAGAGAGAGGAGGAAGGCTTATCTTCTCTTCCAGACCTTAGGTCTTTGGCCAGTGCCTTTCTTGGCCAAATTTATCTACAAAAGAGGACAGCAAAGGAGCCTGGGGAATGTAGTTCTCTGGGATACAGAATAGAGCAAGACTGTCAGACACTATACAGTACTTAATACAATCTCATAAAATTTGTGCTGGCAAGAAAGCATACTACTACCACAATCTACACTTTGAAATCTCTTTCAGGGATGCCTTGCTATTTTTGTTGACTCATAAACCCATCATACTATGGTATTTTCTGTAATATTTTCTTAGATATTTTCTTTGCCATGTCCTTTCTAGAGGATTTCTGTAATCACTGTAAGGGGCAGTTTTAGATTAGCGCAGTTATACCACACCACGTGCTCCAGAACCACACTTGCTATTTATTAACTCAAGAACTCATCTGCTTATGGCACGTCCTAGAGCAGTGTCTTTCAACCTCTTCAATTATAGAGACACTTTGGGTATACATATTTTCTTATTAGAAAAGTAATACATGTTAAATGTAAAAATTATAAAATAAATAAGAGTAAAAATAATGAAAAAGTATTTTCTCCACCATCTAGAGATAAACTTTTTTGTGTGTATATACTCCCATACATTTCTTTTCTCATATATGTGTATAAATACACACAGATGTAGATATTTATATAGATTAAGATAGAGATATAAGGATAAACCAGTTCACGCTAGATCCCAGACAGGGAAGTGTCTTAGGAGACACTCTCTGTCACCATGGCTAAAGGAGACTCCAGCAAGCCGAGGGGCAAGATGTCCTCGTATGGCTTCTTTGTGCAAACCTGCTGGAAAGAGCACACAAATAAACACCCAGACTCTCCTGTCGCCTTTTCCAAATTCTCTAAGAAATGTTCAGAGAGATGGAAGACCATGTCTGCAAAGGAAAAGTTAAAGTTCGAAGATGTGGCAGAGAGTGACAAAACTCGCTATGATGGGGAGATGAAAAATTATGTTCCTCCCAAAGGTGATAAGAAAGGAAAGAATAAAGATCCCAGTGCTCCTAGAAGACCTCCATCTGCCTTCTTCCTGTTTTGCTCTGAACATTGCCCAAAAATCAAAAGTGAACACTTTGGTTTATCCACTGGGGATACTGCAAAAAAAAAAAAAAACAAAAAAAAGGGTGACATATGGTCTGAACAGTCAGCTGAAGATAAGCAACCATATGAACAGAAAGCAGCTGAGGTAAAGGAGAAGAATGAAAAGGACATGGCGGCACACCATGCCGAAGGCAAAAGTGAAGTGGGAAAGAAGGCACCTGGCAGGCCAACAGGCTCAAGGAAGAAGGACAAATCAGAAGATGAGGAGGAAGAGGAAGAGGATAAGAAAGAGGAAGAGGATGAAAATAAAAGGCTATCTTACAGTGATGTGTGTGGAGTATGTGTGTGATCAGCCAATTGTTTTGCTAAGAATGTGAATTCTAGTGCAACTCAATATTAGCTTCAGTATAAAAACTACAGATTTTTGTATAGCTGGTAAGATTCTTTGTAGAGAAAATACTTTTTTCAAAATTCAGGTTGTAGCTTTTTGAGGGTCTGCTATATACAGTTAGATTTTAAGGCTTTGGATATTGAATGTTTCTAAATATTTAACGGTTTCCTTAATTTTTTGACTTATGTATGGTAGTACAGCAAACTCATAGGAATTAATATCAATAGTAAATTTTTGGTTTTTCAGAATGTTGCATTTTGTTTTATAAAAAATGTGTCATAAAATTATGTATGTTAAAAAAGATATACATACACTAATGCACTCAAAATTAGATATATGTTTTAAATGGCATTCTAGAATACTCATTTCTTAATATCTGCTTTAATTACTAATGAAATGTGAGCACTTCTCTTTGTTACTAATTATTCATTGACATAATTAATTTTTCCATAATGTTTAATAGTGAAAGTGAATGCACTGTATTTCACCAATTCCTAACATTTGGCATTCAAGTGGTTTTAAATATTTACTATTACAAACAATAGTGGGATAAAAAAACTTTGTAAGTACAACATCATGCATGTCTATCCTTATTTTCTTATATTTCTAGATATAGAATATTTTGATAACTAATATAAAAATTACAAAGATTTTAATTGCCAAAATGTTCTTCATTATTTTATTTGATTGCAATGAATATTTATTTCTCCATACCTATACCACTAGTGCATATTATCACTCATTTTATTCTTTTAAAATATATTTTTAATGTTAAAATATAAAGGTTCTTCCTCACCAGAATTCCAGATAATATTAGTTAGACGTTGGGTCTCTGTTATTTTAGAAAATACATGCACAAACATTAAGTTCTAAGATCTTTCATAAAGAGTGATCTGTCTACCAAATTTCCTCATGTCATAAATACAATTTGTACAAATGCAACACATCTGTTGAAAACCCTGTTCTAGAAAATGTAGTAAAATACAACATTGATATACCCAACTTAGAGATTACGAGAAAGACGAAAGTTGCATGTGAGAGAAGAGCTTGTTGCTGGAGAGCCTCGATTTAAAGGCTAAAAGAGGGGTTTCCACTTCATTGGTTCACTCACATGTAAAAACAGTGCACACTGAGGAAGTTTCTCAGTCTGGGAATAACTCAAAATTTTCCAGAGCAGGAGAAGAGAAAGTAAGACATGCCCCGGTTACTGTCCTCCATCCGTGATACAAAGATTCCTTACGAAAATAGTTTATCTTGGGTTGCACACCCAAAGTCAGGACTTTTTCAGTAGCAAGAAATAAAGAGAGAATTTTACTGGCTCAGGCCAAGAGGAATCCCAGGTTGAAGCAGAGAAGTCACCATTCTGTTTCTTCCTCTCTCTCTAGTTTTGAGTCCCTCTGTTTGCTAGTTTGTTTCTCAGATAAACTCCCTCCCCAATTGGGATAAGACCATCCCCTATGTCCCAAATCTAGCTACATCCTTGGGGCTTGTGATACATGCATGTGTGCATGAGAGAGAGAGACAGAGAGAGAGATCAAATCCTTCCATTATCGGCAAGACTGTGATTGGCCCTGGTTGGCTCACACCTGTGGAGGTGGTAAAAGAAAGCCACAGTGACATCAGACCTATCAAGATAATTTGGAGTAAGAGAGGGCAATTTCACTAAAAAAGGATGTCAGGCTGACTACCAATTGCCCTCTGCTATTCTTTCCAGTAGACCTCTCTGAAAACTGCCTGCGTTGTAAAAGCATTGCCACACTTAACTGCTTGCCCTCTGGTCAGAAAAACCAGCAATCACCAAAAGCAAGCCTTCAGAAATCAAGACTTGAGGGCAGCACTTGTATTTCAAAAGTCATTTCCAGAAATAGAGAAAAGCAGTGGACTGTTCTATTTGCTAAGTAAAGTAGCCAACTGTCTTGGTAAGCATTTAACATTCAAATTTGGGGGAACAAGACATTCAGTCTATAACACTGACTGAGACCTGGTAAACAGCTGAAGGACATTTGGATGCTCTTTTTGATGAAAGAAGCAATGTTTTTGCAGAAAGTGACTAAAATCTGCTTGCTTTTTTGTTTTGATAGGTCTGTTGACCTTTCTATTTATGTTTGCTTCCATGAATAACAACTAACCATCCCCGAGTATCCTCCTTGATCACAGCAATTTTTTAAAAAATTTCAGTAAACATAATATATTGTGGAGTCTTTAAGATCAGTGGTTACAAATTACCTTTAATAAAATTCAGCATAAACAATAGGCTAACCTACCAAATATTCACATATTATATGTAAAAATAATAAAAACCCAACATTTTCACATAATCTGCATTTACTCACATGTACCTAAATGGTTAAAAATGAATCTCTTTCTTTGCTGTTATTTTTGTCTTGTCTTTAGGAAAACAAACATTTCCACAGGATCAGTGTAACTGCTTCATTTTTCCTTGCATGTTTATACTTTTACTTGATAAAAGTTCTCCTTTCTATCAATGGCTAGAATCGATAAGATCTCTTTCTCTCCCCCCCCCAACCCCCAAGTCTCCTTAGACTTCTCTGGGGAACTGCACAAACGTGAGAAACAGTGGTGGGGAAGGGATGTCAGATTTTTGAGTTTGGGCTTTTTGATCATCGTAATTGTAGAAAATTACTAAGTTCTTTGGAGTCTCTGTTTCTTTATTGTAAATTTGGGAAAACTATACTACCTCACCAGGTGAGTGTGAGAATTAAAACTGCCAATGCACATGATGTTTATGATATACAGCCTGAAAGACAGGAATCACTTAATGGTAACCATTATTATTCACAAAGAACAATGCTGCGGTTACAGGCAAAAATTCCAGCAACAAGTGGTTATACAACTTTAAGGGGATGACATAGGTGTGTGCTCTGGTATACAATCTTTTAATTAGAAATCAAGATTTCAAAATTGATTTCTGATGATTGAAAAGCTCATTGATTTTTCATAAAATGAAAAGTATAAATGCAGTAACTTTTATCCTAAAAGACATTTGTGTTTTTTGTGCAGATTCTCATCCTAAGTTTGTTAAAAATGGAGCAGGTGTGTTGTTTTTAGGTGTTAACTAATATATACTTAAAAACTTAAATTTGCTTTTCCTTTGCTTTACTTTGGACAAGAAAATTCTCTTTGTCATTATCCCTCTCAGCATATTTCTTCATTGTCCCTAACCTGTTATTAAAAGATACATTATAATCTTCCCATACTCTTATATCTTTTGATAATCTTTTAAATAGCATGTGCCATAATTGAATTCAGGTGGCAGCTGTGAATGAATGAATCTTGAATGAGGTTAAGATGAATGACAGCACTGATTGTCGAATTCCTATTGCCAAGGGATCTGTGTCCCTTGGTTTTAAAGCCTGTTTTGTCAGATATAAGTACTGCTAAAAATGATACAATAGATCAATGAATCCAAGGCTGGTTCTTTGAAAGGATAAACAAGATTGATAAATCTTTAACCAGGCTCATCGAGAAAAAAAGAGAAGGAACCCAAATAAATAAAATCAGGAATGAAAGAGGAAAACTAGCAACTGATACCAAAGAAATACAAAGGATTGTAAGAAAATATTATGAACAATTATATGCCAACAAACTGGAAAACCTGGGCAAAATGGATAAATTCCTAGAAACATACAATCTTCCAAAAATAAATCAGGAAGAATCAGAGCATCTGAATAGATGGATTATACCTAGTGAAATTGAAGCAGTAATCAAAGAACTTCCAACAAACAAAAGCCCTGAACCAGATGGCTTCACAGGTGAATCTTACCAAATATTACAAAAAGAACTAACACCTCTTCTTCTCCAACTATCTCATTAAATTCAAGAGGAAGGAAGCCTCCCAAGCTCATTGTATGAGGCCAACGTCATCTTAATTCCAAAACCAGATAAAGATGCTACAAAGAAAGAAAATTATAGGCCAATATCCATGATGAACACAGATCCTAAAATCCTCAACAAAATATTAGCAAACCAAATGCAGCAATGCATCAAAAAGATCACACACCATGATCAAGTGGGATTTATTCCAGGATGTAAGGTAGGTACAACATCTGAAAATCAATAATATGATTCACCACAGAAACAAAAATGAAGGATAAAAACCACTGATCATATCTATAGATGCAGAAATTTTATCATTGATAAAATCCAGCACCTGTTTATGATAAAAACTCCCAGCAAAGTGGAAATGGAGAGAACATACCTCAACATAATAAAGGCCATTTATGACAAACCCACTGCCAGCATCACACTCAATGGGCAAAAACTACTAGCATTCCCCTTAAGATTGGGAAACTCCTAGAACAGAAAAACCTGAATAAACTGAATAAACTGAAACTACTAGAACTGAATAAATAAATTCAGCACAGTAGCAGGACACAAAGTTAATGTCCAGAAATCAGTTGTATTGTATATGCCAATAATGAACTAACAGAGAGGGACATTAAGAAAACAATCCCATTCACAATTTATTCTCATAGAATAAAATACCTAAAAATAAACCTAATGGAGTATGTAAAGACCTGTACTCAGAAAATTATAAGACACTGAAGAAAGAAATAGAAGAAAATACAAATAAGTGGAAGCACATACCATGTTCATGGATAGAAAGAATTAACATCATGAAAATGTTCATATTACCCAAAGTAATCCATAGATTCAATGCAACTCCTATCAAAATTCCAATGACATATTTCACAGAACTAGAACAAGTATTTCATAAATTTATATGGAACCACAAATGCCCCACACAACAACAGTGATCCTGAGAAAGAAGAACAAAATTGAGGGAATCATGCTACCTCATGTCAAACTGTACCTGAAGGGCATAATAAATAAAACAGCATGGTACTGGTATAAGAACAGACACATAGATCAATGAAACAGAATAGAGAGCCCAGAAATAAACCCACAGCTCTATAGTCAATTAATATTTGACAGAGGAAGCAAGCACAACATACAATGGGCTAAGATAGCTTATTCAATAAATGGTATCAGGAAAATTGGACAGTTATGTGAAGAAAAATGAATCTAGACCACCTTCTTATACCACACACAAGAATGATTTCAAAATGGATCAAAGACTTAAATGTTAGACTCAAAACCATAAACATTGTAAAAGAAAACACAGGCAGCAAAATCTCAGACATTGTTTGCAGCAATTTTTTATCAGGTATATCTCCCCAGGCAAGAGAAGCTAAACAAATGGGACTACATCCACCTAAAAAGTTTCTGCACAACAAAGGAAATCATCAACAAAATAAAAAGATAACCCACAGAATGGCAGAATATATTTGCTGATACATATGATAAGGGGTTAATATCCAAAACTTACAAAAAACTTATAAAACTCAACAAACCTTTAACCTTTAAAAAAATAATCCAATTAAAAATGGTCAAAGACCTGTATAGACACTTCTCCATGGAGGACATGCAAATGGCCAATAAACATAGAAAAAGATGCTTAACATCGCTAATCATTAGAGATATGCAAATTAAAGCCACAATGAGAGAACACCTCACACCTGTCAGAATGGCTATCATCAATATATCGACAAACAAGTGCTGGCAAGGATGTGAAGAAAAGGGAACCCTTTTGCACTGCTGGTGGGAATGCAGACTGGTGCATACACTGTGGGAAGCAGTATGGAGATACCTCAGAAAATTAAAAATGGATCTGCCTTTTGACACGGGATCCCACTGTGTCAAAGGAACCAAAACACTAATTTGAAAGAATATAAGCTCCCCTAGGTTCATTGCCCCGTTATTTACAATTGTCAAGATATGGAAGCAGCCCAAATGTTCATCAATAGATGAGTGGATAAAAAACTATGGAACATTTATATAATGGAATATTACTCAGACATAAAAGAGAAGAAAGTTTTACCCTTTGTGACAGCATGGATGGATGTGGAGAACATTATGCTAAGTGAAACAAGACAGTCAGAGAAAGACAAATGCTGCATGATTAACTCGTATGTGGAATCTAATGGACAAACTGAACAGGGAAAATGGGGACAGACTCATGGATACAGAGAAGGGTGACAGCTAGGGTGCGTGGGGAAGAGTGGAGGTGCAGGGACTGAGCAAAAGGGAAAGGTCTCACAGACATGGACAACAATGTGGTGACTGCTGGGGCAAGGGGGGAATAAGGGGACTAAATGGTAATGGAAAAAATACAATAAAGATTTAAAAATAATAAAAATAAAAAGTTAAGAAAGATAAAAAAGAAAATCATTCTTTAAATTCATACCATCTTTGATTAAATATGAACATTTTACCACTTCAAGTGTAATTCATTTATACTACACTGAATGGGGCAAATTTTAAATTATCATTTTGAATAAGGAAAATATGGTATAACTCAATTAGCTATAACAACTTTCCTTATACAGCTAAGACTTAATTGAATGTATGGAATCTATTCATACTATATGGATGTAAATAAATATCCTAACCTACTTCCAAATAAGATGAATTAATTTTAGTTATGTTTGCATTCAAATATTTTATATTTTCTATGTCAACTCTTAAATAGTATGGCATATTTTATTTTTATTTTTTTGTGTGTATGTGCTATCTTTAGGATTCTCTCTCTATAGTATCATGCCATATGTGAATAATGACAATTTTTCTCCTTCCATTACAATTTAGATGCTTTCTATTCTGTTTTCTTGCCTAGCTGCTGTGGTTAGGACTTAAAAATACTATATTGAATAAAAATGGTGATAATGGACAAACTTGTTTCTCATTTTTAATAAAACACTTGATTTTTCCCTGTTGAGTATGATGTTAGCTGTGCATTTGTCATATATGGCTTTTATTATATTGAAGTATGTTCTTTCCATTCTTACTTTGCTGAGTCTTTTAATCAGAAATGGGTGCTAGATTCTGTCAAATATTTTTCTGCATTTATTGATATGATCATGTGATTTTTATCCTTCATTTTGTTCATGTGGTACATCACATTAATTGATTTACTGATATTGAACCAACCCTGCATCCAAGGAACAAATCCCACTTGATCATGGAGCTTGATCTTTTTCATGATCTATTTGATGTCTAATATTTTGTTGAGGATTTTAGCATCTGTATTCATCAGAGATACTGGCCTATAATTTTCTTTTTTTTGTAATGTCTTTGGTTTTAAAATCAGAATGAAACTGGACTTGTAAAATCAGCTTGAAGCCATTGTTCCTTTTCAATTTTCTTGGAATAGTTTGAGAGGGTAGGTATTAATTCTCCTTTGAATGTTTGGTAAAACTCAGCTGGGAAGCCATCCAATTCAGGACTTAGTTTTTGTTAGGAATTTTTGATCACTGAATCTGTTTAATTAGCAGTTATTGGTCTATTCAGATTTTTTGTTTCTTCTTGACTCAGTCACAGAAAACTGTATGTTTTTAGGAATTTATTCATTTCTTTCAGGTTGTCTGATTTATTGTCAAATTTATTTCATATGTAAATAGCCACAATTACTTTCTACTGGAGGATGAGCCTATTAAACACTGACCAGCTTCTCAGACCTTGAAATTGGATTGAATGCTTTCACTTCCTATTCCAGATTTCCTATTTCCTATTTATTTTCCTCAGCATTTACTTTTATTATAGCAACTACCGAAAATGAGTTCAGCAAAGATATGACATCATTGCAAGGAATGTAGGACAATCTATTATTTGCATTTTAGGACTGCATTATGGTATTTAATTTTGAAAATATATATTCCACTGGGTATACTAATAATTCACCATTTAACTAAAGCATATTTACTTCTATAAAAGACAATGTAATGTACAGCTCAACATCAAAGCTAGCAATTTCAATTATTAGTTAGGGGACTTTATATGAGTTTTTATAATATACCCCTCCTAAACTCTTCTAATTTGCATATTCAATTTTGGTCTTACAAAATCTTACAGCTAAACACAAAAAATGAGAAAGTCAATTTCAAGGTGAGGTATTAATTCACAAAAATGTGAAATTTTATCTATTTTAAAATTTCAGAATGCAAAACCATGCCTGGCAATTTAGAAGTCCCCATTGCAAAGCTGGTTTTTGGAGACTTTTAATTCTGGAATTTTAGCATATCTAAATTTGACTTTGAAAGGAGAAAAGACTTGTTGCAATGCCATATTTTTACTTGAGAATTATAAAGGTGAAAAGTTGCTTAGCCTCTTGAAATTATTAATAGAAATATATGAATTATCAGGAACTATATACTGTATCAAAAATGTATAAAACCTTACATTGAATTATATTTTTAGAAATAGACTCATTCTTTATCTAGTAAGTTCAGACTAGACCCACTTTCAAACATTTATAAACTTTCAGTTGCTTCATTGAGAACTACCTATTTATATATCTAGCAAAATCCTTGCAGAAGGTCACTCTAGCATCCTACACAAAGTTCAGAAGTTTTTTTTTTATTTTTAAATATTTTATTTATTTATTTTTCAACAGAAGTGAAGGGAGGGAAAAAGAGAGGAAGAGAAACATCAATATGTGGTTGCCTCTCATACTCCACCCCCCGGCCCCCGCCCCACCACTGGGGACCCAGCCTGCAACCCAGGGGCATGCCCTGACTGGGAATCAAATTGGTGACCCTTTGGTTCACAGGCTGGCACTCAATTCACTTAACCACATCAACCAGAGCTAGAATTTTTAAAAGTAGATAATTATGCTTAAAAGTCTCAACAGCCACAGCATATTTAGAATTTAATGGTGAATCATTAAACCAGTTCACTCTACTTGTGTGTGACTCTGTGGAATGATCAACAACATTATGTGGAATGTTTCTGTTGGTTTGGTTTGGACTGTCTTACAGCTCTCCACTGGCCATGTTAAACATCACTTACATCTCACATATTAGAACTAATGCATTTGATCATGTTTGCAAAACCTATCATACACTAATTAAGCACTACTAGATGTGTACTCTGGAATGTGGACATTCATCAAATATGTTTGAGTTTTATCTCTCCCCACACCTTCTGCTTCCTGATATTTTCTGTACACTTTTAGTTTAACACTTCAGTTTTGCTTGTACAGGCTTTATGATTTTAAGTTTTTAATATTCTTAGGGTCTGGGTCTTATGTTTTATATATTAGTTAAAATAAGCACTGAATATAAGTTCCTCATTAATATTCCAATTTTACCTTAAAAACTATTTAAAGAATTGCACACATTTTTAAAAATTGGGGTCTACTTAGTATCCAACATTGTAAATGCAGCATCCGAGTATGCTTTGTGCAGACCCCCACAGCCCCTTGATGCTGGGATGCCCAAGTGTCTCAGCACTTTCACAGCCCACCCCCTGCTTCCCAGGCCCTGGGTTTCATTTTGGTGTTGGCAGAGATGAAGATTCTAATTTGCCTTTATCATGTTATTAGTAACAATCTTAGTTTTTGAAATGCTTCCTTGAGTTATTATGTTACAAGGCGACAAATTTGACATTTCTTTTTTAAAAAGGCAATTAATACTTTTAAAAGACAGCAATATTTTTATGGCTCCAGTTCCCACAGCAGAATCACAATGACTTGCACTAGGGTCAAGTCATAAAAGACAATTTCCCACTTCAGTTGATCTGAATTCACTCCTTGCTTTAAATTGTAGGCAATTTTAGTCTGTTTTTTTCTTGCTCATAAAATAAAGCTGCCTAATGTTTTTTTAAAAAATGCAACGCAATATGCCTCTCTTTCAAAATAGCAAAATGCTCCCTCCTTCGGCATCAGACTCACTTCAGCCTGGCTCCGCATCCCCTGTAATTTCTGCCCGTCCCTCACTCTAAAATATAGGGGTGCATAATGACTATCAGCTCAAATGCCTTCAATCTCCTTTTGCCCTTTCATTTCTCCACCCCCATATTTTCAAGGTGCTGGCTTTTTTGTGTCTGCAAGTTTTAAAAGCTGTGAAATGTAAGCACGCTTACAGAGGTAACAGAAGTTCCCTCCAACCTGCCAAAATGGCAGCCACAGATAGAGTGCTTCTGAAGGCAAATGCAGTTTCCTCATGGAATAAGATAGAAAAGTTTGTTGTTGCGTCACTTTTATAGGCTTTGTAGAGGCCTATACAATGCAGGGATTTGGTATTTCTTTATTTCTGTTTTTTCAACGGTTTATTTTTTAGTAGGCATTATTCTCTTTTGAGAGTAATTAGTACCTATTGGAAAAAAACACTTTAGCAGATTGTCTCATTTTAACATTATTTACTGTTATCAAATTTGGTACTGTTAATTCTTTCCCCTCAGTGTGCACTGATCTGATATAAAAAAAATGAGGCTTCAAATTTTGACATGGTAACACAGGGTAGATTCATCTTATTCTGAAAGCTTCTAATTGCTCAGCAGCAAGTATATTTCAATCACACGATGATGATATATGGATGGAATTGGTTGGCACTTCCTATAAGTCTAGGTAGAGACAAAGAATTATGAATCTCTGAATTCTCATATTAAAAGAACCCAGAAGAACCTCTTTGTGTGTAATTTTCTCATCAAGATGCCTTTGGAAACATGCATTGGCTTTTAATAGCATTTCTGAAACTTGATTTCATTTGCCAAATTGAGATTGAAAAGGAAACTTGTTTCCCCATCTTGTAGGAAGGAAGAACTAATAAATTATAAACCCTTCTCTTTAGGCAAATGATAAATGGTGAGAGCTTTGACTTTGTTTAGATTTGAGATCCATTTAAACTGAAAGCGTGTAGAAAGCAAATAACAGAAGAATATTTGTTTTCATTGAAATGTAAAACAGTATCGTTAGATTCTTTTAATGAATGTGTAATGAGCAGAAACTGTGGGCAGGATTACCGAATGGTTAAGCCTATATGCACTCGAGCTATGGGTTTTAATTAAAATCTGTACTGGACTACTTACTAGGTATGTGACCTTGGGAACATATTTAAATTCTCTAGGACTCAGAGGCAATAAGATATAATTATAGCAGGTACTTCAGCCTCATGGGTTTGTGGTAAAAATTAAATGATATACTATATATAAAATGTTTAGAACACAGTTGCAAATTAGTGCTGTTCTTGAAAATTCAGAGCATAGATTATTGTAGCAGTAGTAAAAATCTATTAATCACAAGTTATTGATTGGATAACTACTAGTATATATAAGACACCATGTTTTGCATTTGGAGGTTAGCGAGATGGACAAATCATGGCTGGGAAAATATGAAACATAACCCTGAAAATATGACAATAAAAGTTGTCAATATGTACTATTGAGAAGACAAGCTCTAAATCAGATTATCTGGGTTCAAATCCAAGCTCTGATACTTGTCTTTGATATTGGGAAAATCATTAAATCCCCACTGTATTTCATAGACATCATCTGTCAAATTGGGAAAATAGCAATCATAATAATAATATATAGCTTGCTGGGATTATTGCGAATCTGTAACACCAAATCATGATGTAGATCCTAAGTGTTATATTGTTCAGCATATAAAAGATGAATGTGGATAAAGGGCACATGGACAAAGCCAAAAGGGGGTAGGATTGAGGGTGGGAGGTGGGTATGGGGGGTGGGGGGTGGAAATGGAGATAACTGTGCTTGAACAATTACAAAAAGATGGCTTACATTTGGTATTTGATGAAACTCTATAAAATGCATGCTGTTATATCAGGATATTAAAGGAAATAGTGAATATAGTAGTAGGCAAAGAAACCAGAGTGGCAAAGATCATTCTAAATAAATAAATAAATAAATAAATAAATAAATAAATAAATAAAATTCTCATATATATATCTGTATATAGAGATATATAGAATTATACAGATATATATAGATATATATGAGATAATATGGGAGAGGCATCTGGCTTCTGGTCCAGCATGTTAGGAGCCTGGAAGGCATCAGTCTCATTTCACAACAACAACAAAAAGAGCTGAACTAACCAAAAATCAAAAACTAGTCTTAGAACCTTCAGAGAATAAAGTCGAGGTCACAGGACAAACTGCTGCCCCCTGAAATTGGAGAGAGGAATAGGCAGGCACAATTCAGTAGAGCAGAACCCCAGGAGCAGCCGCCAGAGCCCACACTGGGTGAGGAACGCATCAGAGGCATTGCACAGAGCTGGAGGACAGGTGTGGAAATGCTAGAGAGATGGGAGTTCCAGAGGGACAAGGCTTAGGGTACCCTCAAAGCTTTACCTTCAGGAGCCCCAACAGATTCTCACAGTGAAGGCTGGCAAAAACTCCTCCCTGTTTTTTTCTCCCCCCAGGGGAGGGGAAAGTATCAATTCTGATCGTGCGGATTTTCTTTCACCCCATCTGGACATCCTCTCTTTGTAAGGGGGAAGGGAAACCAAGAAGCTCTTGTGAAGGGCACAGTGGAAGGCCCTCTAAAAGACTGCATTTAAATCACAGGGTGCTAGAATGCCTCCCTTCTCCTGACTTCCATCTTGCATTTTCCTGCCTTACTACCCCACAGTGAAAGAACTTTATCCCTCAGACTTTGTTTAAGGAGCCTCCAGGGAAACCAAATAAAACAAGGGAGACAAAAACAAGGCTGCTGGAAGAAATGTAACTTTCTGGCACTCATAGCAAACAGTAAACACAATCTTACTCCAAGCAGGATGAAGACTTAAAGGTCTGTTTACCTTAGTTCCTTCTGCCCAGTGCATTGCGTCCACTATCAACAAAAATTACAAGTCACGCTAAAACAATGACATAACCACAGTTAACGTTTTAACACTGAAAGCACATTTAAGGAAAAAGGATGTAGAATTTGTAGCAGAATGATATCAGAACTAAAATTATAAATACGATTTGGGAAAGAACATAGGAAGTCTTTAATGCCAAACTAAAGGGTAATGACGAGCTTCTGATGACTTGGAGGACCAGGAGTCACCATTTAGGAATATTAATCCTACATCAACCTGAAGCATGGCCTGGTTTGGGAGAACATTTGCATTCGAGATGAGTTTCTTTGACATCTGCAACTGCCCAAGAGTGAATTAAGATGACAGAAGTGGAAATGCAAAAAAAGGGGAAAGGGGAAAACATCTAAGTAGAGAATGAAGAACTGACATTTTTGAAACTGAGAGAGAATTAAGTATTAACAATGATAATGTCAGTCACCTCTATCAGGATCTGAAGGAGAAGACTGTGGAAGGAAGGTGGGTTTGTGTTAGGATACGTGACTAGGAGATATCAGAAATTACCCAACTGGCATATGAAAACGTGAGACTAGAATGTGGAAATAAAGGCTACATACATGCAGGAATTAGCACATTTTAAGCAATGAAAGAATAAAAATCTGAACAAGCAAGTGTGCAGGAAGTGACTGACAAAAAATAATACCAGAATATTGGGTAAAGCTCACATTTAGGTTTTAGAAGGAAGACAAAAAAAGCATCAAGGACAGATATAGCATTAGGAAAAAAAATCACTGTCTGCTGCAGTGAAAACACAGATGAAAACCTCTGGAAGGTGTGGAATGGGCAGTCGCGTCGAATGCTCTGTAAAAAGAATTAGTTCATTATGATACAAAATCAGTGCAGTCCTCAAGGACAGCTAGAACATACGCTTGGGCCTATATTCGGTAAACAAGTCTCACTACAGTGTCTAAACCAGTGACCAATAGCGGGTGACCAATAATTATTTGTGGAAAAAATAATATTTTGCAGAAGACAGATTGTAGAAAACCAAAAAGAGGCCTGTGTAGTGAGGAAGAGGATACAAACAATGTGTGGGAAGTGAAATTTTGAGATATAAGAATAAAAAAAAATAATGCTCAGAATGGAAGTAAAGTTAAAGTTAGATATTTCATTTTCTTTCTTTTTTTCAAGGAAGTTGAGAATTGTGAGGCTTGAAGTCAAAAACAGTATGCTGTGGTGATAGGCAATGTCAGGACACTTAGAAACGGAGTAAATAGAAACAGGCGAGGGTTTGAGAAGATAGAAAGGGATATGTTTAATGGTTCATTATTTTACTGAGTAAATGTAAGTAAATACGCAGGCAGTAAATTTCTTTTTTGAGAGACGATGATGCTTGGTTACTTGCAAAATGATGAAATAATTAACCTAAGAAATTTAAGATTATTTATTCAGAGTCAAATCCTGTCCTTCAGGATTCTGAAATAATTGTTTATTCACATGCTTTCCATCGAATTCTATATCTCACAGTTGATGCTTTCTGGCATTTCAAAAAAAGAAGGCATCATTTGGGTCCTAGTACTTAATAAAATAAACCAAAACAAAGGAAAGAAAAACAGAAATTAAGATTATCTATGCCCCCAGAGGCAGACAAATTTGATATGAATTGGATGAAGTATTAATTCAAATGGCAAGTGTAGATGATTGGAAGGGTTTGAGACCAAAATTGTTTTTTGGTAACAAAATGGAAATCACTGTTTGATTATGTGAAATATTAAAGAAACAGAGGAGTTACACGTGATCTGGATTTGTTCTTGTTGCCCAGTCATCACTGAAGGAAAGTTAAGCCTCTGTTGCAGAGAAAAATATGGAAAACAGAATGGCCATGGTCTAAACACTTACTGTGATCTAATGAAGAGAATTGCTTTCATTCTTATTCTGGTGAAGAAACAAATGATGCATATTATTTGTTGTCTTTTTGTGGTAAGAAAACTAAATCTGCCAGACTAAGGCTTATCAGCCAAAATTCTCCTGGTTTTATTGCTTGGCATTGTTGTGTAGTTGGCATGGAAGATTTGTGTTTTTACACAGTAACATAAGACAAAGAAAAAGTAGAAATGATACTGAACTGCAGTAAAAAAATGGCAATAAGAGGAAATAAGAAATATAGAAAAAACATACTTGTTTGTTTTGAGCTATTTGATATTGATAAAATGCTGCCTTTTAATATAGCAAAAATATCACTTCCAACATTTGTGTGTTTTAAAAGAGAAACTATCAATTATTCGTTATTTGTATGATCATCAAATTGATATATTTCAGGAAGTTTTGAGAGTGTCATGCTGAGCTGTAGAGATTGATGGTTCCAAACATAGGCTTTTGCTTCACAGAGACACGGGTCCCAATGATAGATTTAAGTGTCTTCTGCATGGCTAGGGGCAAATTATTTACTCTCCCTGTGCATCAATTTTCTCTTCTAAAAAAGCCTCGAGGTAAATGTGAAGATTTAATGAGAAAGCTTAAATAAAGCCAGGTACATGGTGATTGGTACTCAGTGAATGGTAACTATGTACAGTCACATCAATTCTTGATGTCAAGACTGTTCTAAATGGAGAACCCAGAAATAAATCCAAGTCTCTGTGGTCAATTAATATTTGACAAAGGGGGCATGGGCCTACAATGGAGTAAAGATAGCCTCTTCAATAAATGGTGTTTGGAGAACTGGACTGGTACATGCAAAAAAAAAAAAAAAAAGAAAAGAAAAGAAACTAGACCATCAATTTACACCATGCACCAGAGTAAACTCAAAATGGATAAAAGACTTAAATCAGTCATGACACCATAAAAGTCCTAGAGGAAAACAAGAAGGAAAATTTCAGATATCCCATGTAGAAATATTTTTGCTGATATATCTCCCAGGGAAAGGGAAATAAAGGAAAAAATAAGCAAATGGGACCTACACCAAACTAAAAAGCTTCTGCAAGGCTAAAGAAACATCACCAAAATGAAAAGGGAAGTGACTGTATAGGAGAACATATTTGCCAATGATACACCAGACAAGTGTTTGATCTCCAAAATATATAAAGAACTCATACGACTTAATGCCAGGAAGACAATCCAATTTAAAAAATGGGCAAAGGACCTGAACAGACACTTCTCCAAGGAGGACATACAGATGGCCCATCTGAAAGGATGCTCGACATCACTAGCCATCAGAGAAATGCAAATTAAAACCAAAATACCACCAGTCAGAATGGCTATCATTAATAAATCAATAAAGAAGTGCTGATAAGGTTGTGGAGAAAAAGGGAACCCTAGTACATTGTTGGTGGGAATGCAAACTGGTGCAACCACTGTGGAAAACAGTAAGGGATTTCCTCAGAGAACTAAAAATGGAACTGCCTTTTGACCCAGCAATTCCACTGCTGGAATTATACTCTAAGAATCCTGAAACACCAATTCAAAAGAACCTATCACCCCAATGTTCACAGAAGCAAAATTTGCAATAGCCAAGTGCTGGAAGTAATCTAAGTACCCAACAGTAAATGAATGGATCAAAGAACTATGGTACATTTGCACAATGCAATGCTATGCAGCAGAAAATAAGGAGTTTCTGCCCTTCACGACAGCATGGATGAAACTGGAGAGCATTATGCTAAGTGAAATAAGCCAGCCGATAAAAAACGAATACCATGTGATGTCACCTATAAGTGGATTCTCAACTCAGAGCAGCCACATTTCAATGACTCAGTAGTTCTGCGTGGCCGGTAGCTAAAATATTGGATAGTGTAGGCTAAAGAGGAAAGTCTTTGGAGTTTGGAGTTTGGTATTTCAATTCCCCTGCTCAGTCACTCCTGTGAGTTGGTCAAGTTATTTAACCTTTCAAAAAATTGGGATTTTCTATGTCACTATGCTTTTTTTAAATCCTCAGTCAAGGATACTTTTTCACTTCTTCTAGAGATAGAAGAAGTGGGGAGAGAGAGGCAGAGACAGACAGACAGACAGCCAATTGATTCGTTGTTCCACTTATGTATGTGTTCATTGGTTGATTCTTGTATGTGCTCTGGCTGTGTAATGAACCTGTAACCTTCAGGTATTCAGAAGACTCTCTACCCAGCTACCAGGCCAGAGCCATCCACAACCCTGTATAAAACTGAAAAACAATAATGCAGACACCCTTATTCCAATGGCTCCATGAAAATTTCTTTAACCGAACCCCCACCCCAACCACTTCTCTGTACTTCCAAACCACTCTCCACTGGTTCCTGATTGATTCTTCCTTTACTGCTCCACTTTCCTTTTTCCCCCCACAGCACTAACCAACTTTCAACAGACTATGCAGAGTGTTTATTTATAATACTTGATATTGATTTTCTATCCTCCTTTGCTACAACCAGTTACATGATAATAGAGATCCTTCCCTGATGTGTTCAACATGCATATGTACCTAGAACAGTAGCTAGCAACCAATAAGCTCAACCAAGATTTGTTGAACGAATAAATTACTGAAAACTATTTTTTCACAGTTGCACTGTATTTTATTTTCTGTGACCCTCACCTGTAGAAACTTCTATTTAGTCACAAATGCATGTTTAAAGCCCTAGCTGAAACCTCACACAAATCCCAGTTACTTCCTTTTAACATTCCTCTCAGACTTTAATCTCATTATCATTCATAGTAGTATATTAGTAATTAACTCCTCTTGAAGGATCCAAAAACCATATCATTTTAAACAGAAATGTGTGGGCCCTGAACTGGTACCATAATAAATTCCAGTGCAAGGATCAGATAAAGCAAAAGATGCTTTTACAAATCATATTCTTCAATATCAGCGTCATCTGACCTTTCTGTAATTAACTCCATATTGCTGACCTAGCTCCAACCCCCCTGAGGAAATGAATATGGGAATCCCCCTCTACCAAATACCAGAGACCAGGCTGAGATGGCAACACAAGCCTGAAATGAAATAAAGGGTAAGTGGCCCCAAATATGAAGACTTAGGCAGAGCTGTAAGTAAGGACAGCACACGCTACAATGAGAAGGGCTTGGATTAGGCTCCACTCACCACGGGTTCAGGCTTAGAGAAGTCATTTAGCTTTTTCTCATTTATAATGTAGAAATAATGTCTGTCCAACAGGAAATGCAGTTATCACCTGTCTAGCCTGCAGGGCTCTGTTTACAAAGCATCAAGTAAGTTATGTTTGTTGAACACATTATACTTTAAGCTGCTATTACACACATTAGAGCATTAGTAACACTAGGCGTGTGGTATTGTTTGACCTTGAATTGTGAATATAGAAATGCACAATAGTAAGCATATGGGCCATATCAAGTGGCATATTCCATCCCAGTTACTTTACAAACACCTAGTACATTCACACCCTCAGTTCCCAACACACTGTGTGGTACTTAATAGGCATTCAAGAAATGCCTGTTCCATTAATTAATTCAAAATACTTTGCTGTTAAAAAACACAGAGGGAGATAGATTCAAGTAACATGAGACCTACACAAATATTTAGGAAGTGCTAGTTAATCTTCAATGCTGGAATGGATATAAAAATAACAAAAGACACGACTCCCTCCTTATTGGAGTTTATAGTCTAATTGTGGAGATGGCCAATTATGCCATTAAAAAAAGAAAAGAAAGTTATGAGGGAAGAGAAAAAAGAGACAGCAGCCATCTCCATTATGCCTTTGTTAATTCATGTCACACAAATGTCACTCTTGGCATTAAATCTCGAATATACTGTCTAAACACTATTCATGTGCAGACTAGAGAGTGGATTAATGTGTGTAGTTTCTCTCTGCAATTTCAGCAATGGCTCCAACAAGACTCATAAATAGGCCTGTGACGGGCATTGAAAATGTCCTCCTTCTGTATCTAATTCTTCATCTTGGTAACAATGAGTGAAAAGGTCCATAAGCACACTTTTAATTAACAGGAATGCTGTGATGCTTAGAAATAAATAGATCATAGCCTCTTTGAATCTGTTGGCCTCCTCAGAAAGAATTTTGTTTTTTCCCAGAGGGTCAAATTAATTAATGTCTTTACAATTTATTTAGCAGCCCATTGTCTCAGAGATGCCTAAATAAGTTCAGTGAACTGTGTTAGTGTATCAAATATGATCTAATCAGGCTGCTTTGAAGAGAACACTCCAAAAAAATATATTGTATCAAGTGCTGATTACCAGGGAGAATTAGAAAGTATTTTGTCAGAATGATTACTTTTCTTTATCTCTGGACCACATTACTTGTGTACAATATTACATAAATAACCAGCCCCAAAACATTTTATGTGGTCTTTAATGACTCACACAAGCCACAAAGGTCAAAAAAAAAAATGCTGCCATTAATAGTCCTTAATTTTTTCATTAAAAGCTATTGATCACTTATATTTGTCTTTTTTAATATGTAGGAAACCTTCTCATGTCCATTGATTATACTTTTATCTTTTTGTGAACTGAATCTACAATACTTTTTGTACTGCTCTGTAGTTTTCAAATACTGTCTTAAGATAAGAAAAAATGCTGCAAATATCTAAAGAATTAACATATAAAGGAACAAACGAAACAAAAACAGATTCATAGATACAAAGGACAAGCTGGAAATAATGGTTGCCAGATGGGAGGGGTGAGGGGGAAAAGGTGAAGAGATTAAGACGTACGATTGGCAATTACAAAATTGACACAGGGATGTAAAATACCACATGGGGAATATGGTAAATAATATTGCAATTACTATGGTACAAGGTGGGTATGAGACTTTCGGGGAGGATCACTTCATAAATTATCAAATGTCTAACCACTATGCTCTACACCTGATACTAATATAACATCAGACATCAACTGCAATTGAAAAATTAAAAGCATTTTAAAAATTTACAGATGTATATCTAGATATTACTATCTGTATCTTAGTGGCAAAAGTTTCATCCCTGATCAGATGTATCAGCAAATACATTCTCCCATTGTATGTGTTATCTTATTATTTTGTTGATGATTTCCTTTGCTGTACAAAATTTTTTAGTTTGATGTAGTGAAAAATGAATATTAAGAGTGAAAAGCAGTTGTTTATGCTTTTGAAGTGGTAAAACTTAAAAATGTTCACCATAATTCCACAAACATGTAGATGTTCTACCATAATATATATTAGATTTCCTTGTGAGGTATAGTTTCTGTTTTACTTACTTATTTTGTTTTACTTTTGGATCTACTTCCCTTCTTCTTTCCTCCAACCCTGTCACCATCCAAACAGTAATCCACGTTAATAAATGAGTAAGAAACTTTTATCATCCCTTTCTCCATGCTCATGTAGTCATTCACAGGAATACCTACCTACATATTTATTCATGTTCACAAATGAAATGTGTTAGTCTTTGCTTGAGAAAAATTGGATTATACTATATAATCATCTTGCATGTTGTTTGACACCTTTAACAAAATCTTTGCAACTCCCTACGTATCAACTGTATGGCACTAAACTTTCTTTTAAGTGGCTGCATGATACTGCATGTTGAGTATTTAATAAGTTACACTAGCGTCCAGGTTGTTTCTCTAGGTTCTCAACAGAGTGGGGGGAAGGGTGGAGCAATGGTGATTTGGGTCTTTAGGGAATAGCTGGCACTTTCTAAAGACATTTTGAGTTGTCAAGACTCGGAGAGAAGTACTCATGGCAACTAGTGGGTAGAGACCAGCTTTGCTGCCCAATGTCCTACAGTATAGCCCCACAACCATAGTTTGATCACCCAAACCATCACTAGGGCCCAGGTTGTGACGTCAATTTGGCACTGGCTGTCACTCTAGCTGGGACACTTTTGCTGGGTATACACATGGCTCACTTCCTCCCTTCTTTTAAGTCTTTTTTCAAATGGCATTTTCTCAGTGCAGCCTGTTTTGATCAGCCTATTTCAACAGCATCCCTCCCCACCCTGCTTCTCCACTGACTGCCAGGCACACACCCATCCTTTGACCTTCCAAGTCCTACTTACTCCATCCTTTCTTTCTCCTCAACTTCTAACAGTCCATACAATCTATCCACCAATTATGTTTGTTACATTATCTTGTCTCTCCTTGTAGAATCTAAACCCCACTTTAGTAGCAATTTCTGTCTCTTTTATTTACTAATGTATTCCCAGGACCTAGAACAGTGTCTGTCACTCAATAAGCCAATAGAGCAACAAAGGAACAAATAAATGATTGTATGAATAAGGGGTATTCATTTTGTTTCTCATTTTTTCAACTACTACTAATGCTGAAGTAAAGATCTGCATACATATGTGCCCTGTGTTGATTTTTCTATTTCTGTATAGCCAGAATGCCTTCCAAAATGGGAAATTCCCATAACTATGGATGAGTACCCTTCTCCTGCTCCCCCAGTCCTTCTCTCAGCCATCTATAGGTGGTTTTTGAAAATCTTTTCCATCTCTTTATTATGCAATTTGCATTTATTCTGATGACTTGTGAACTTGAGTGTCATTTAATATATTTGGTGATTATGCGAATTTGATCATCTGTGAATTGGTTATGTAAATCTTTTCTGCTTGCTAAAATTGTGGTTTCTAGTAAGTTTATAAAAGTTATGTATATATAACTTTAAGATAATTTTCTTAAGTAATCTTTAAGATAATTTTATAACCTATTATGGGTCTGTTGATTTTGTTTATGGAATCATTAGACCACAGTTATAAATTCACGTAATGAAATATATACAGCTTGTCTTTTGTAGCTTTTGAACTTCTGTAAGTTAGAACCTGCCTTTAAATTGCACATTGTTTACCCTCTGTTTACTTGCAAGAATTTTATTGTCATTATTTATTACATTTAAGTCCTTAATCAGAAGAAAAATGAGTTTAATTTCATTTCTTTCCAGGTGAATAACCAGATATACCAGCACCATATTAAATAATACATCTTTTTTTCACTGAAATAACCTTAGTTAAATATTAAATCTTCCTAATTACTGACCTCCGTGTCTTGATTTGATATCCTGTTCTATTAACATACTCATATAACCTGGTGTATACTAACTTCATGTTTTTTAAGAAAAAAATGGTGAAAAAAATAGGAACTACAACTTGGCAGGTCAAAAGAAATAAAAATATTCAACTTGAGGATGAATTAGGGAATAACTTTAAAACAAGAATGAGCACACATGTTGTAAATGGACATCATGATATTTTCAATCTGTCTGAAAATAAAAAATAATAAAACTATTGTTCTCTTTTCACTAGTCATAAAATAACTGGGCCAACCTCACATATTTTCCCTATGAAAAGTTATTTTAATTCCATTTAATCTTGTTCTTTTTCATTATGCCTATACTTCCATTCTTTCAAGTAATATTTTATTAGTTTTCTCCAGAAAAGAACAACTAATATAATATATATAGAAATGTATTTATTACGAGTGAGTGGCTAATATGATTATGGATACTGGCAAGCCTCAACTCTGCAGTGAGGGCCAGCAGGCTAGTGACCCAGGAGAGCCAGTGGAGTGGATGAAGTCCAAGGCAGTCTGCTGCAGTGATTACCCTTTGCTTGGGCAGCCCATCTGTTTTGTTCTATTTAGGCCATCAACTAATTGAATGAAGACCATCCCCATTAAGGAGGTCAATCTGCTTGCAGTTTTCTGATTTAAATGTTAACCTCATGACATACACATGGCCAACAGACACATGAAAAGATGACAGACTTCACCAATCATCAGAGAAATGGATATTAAAACCACAATGAAATATCATCTCACACCTCTCAGAATAGCTATCATCAATAATCAATAAAAACAATGTTGGAGAAGATGTAGAGAAAAGGGAACCCTTGTGCACTGTTGGTAGGAATGTAGACTGGTGCAGCCACTATGGAAAACAGTACAGAGGTTCATAAAAAAATAAAAAATGGAACACCCTTATGAGCCAGCAATTCTACTTCTGGGTATATATCTAAAGAAAGCCAGAACACTGATTCAAGAAAATATACAAACCCTGTGTTCATTGCCAAGCTATAGAAAAAACCCACATGGTCATCAATAGATAAGTGGATCAAAAAGCTGTGAAACATTTATAGAATGGAATATTACTCAGCCATAAGAAAGAGCAAAATCTTACCATTTTTTACAGCATGAATGGAAATAGTGGGTATTATGCTCAGTGAAATAAAGTAGTCAGAGAAAAACAAACACCATATGATTTCACTTACATGTCAAATCTAAACAACAATATAAAACAGGCAAAATAGAAACAGACTCATAGATACAGAGAATGGACTGATGGCTGCCAGATGGGAGAGGGGCTGAAGGCCTGGGTAGAAAAGGTGAAGGGATTGAGAACTACGGATTGATAGTTTCAGAATAGTAATGGAGATGTAAAGTACAGCATAGGGAATATGGGCAATAATGGTGTAACGACTACGTACAGTGCCACTTGGGTACTGGAAATATCAGGTGGAACGCTTTGTAGAGTATAGAGTTGTCTAATCACTAAGCTGTACACCTGAAACTAATACAAAATAATATTGAATATAAAAAAATGTTAACCTCATCCAGTAACACCCTCTAAACTGATATATAATATCTTATGTGATTTCTTATTTTTAAAAAAACTTACCTGTAAAAAAAGTTATATTTTACCCCTAGGCAAAGTTGATTTCTAAGAAAAGTACTGAGTAGGCATGACATCAGGGGCAAAGTAAGTAAGGTCACGAGCCTACTTATACTGATTCTATTAACTGTAAAACTATTTGTTAAAGGTTACACTAATCTCAAATCACAAGGCACAAGGCAAGACGTATCAAGACTTTGTAGATGTTCATTCTTTCCATCATCACTTACCTTTGGCATCTTTGTCCTGGCACTTCAGAGGGACTGGAATAAAATTGGTGGCCAACTCCCGGCCACCGTAGCATCATCAGAGTTCTTATCATTGCTAATTTTATACCTCTGCTATTGCATGCATTAATTTGATTGCCCTGACTTGTCCCTGCCCTGACTAGGGAATTAAGGACACACTTAGGGTAGAGAAAATAAAATCTGTGAGTCTCTTAAAATATGAGTCATGGATTCCCTTGTAGCAACATCATTTCTGAGTCTATTCAGTAATTCAGGGGTTAAATAGAAAGGAATGACTCTCCTTTCATAAGGCCTATTGATCTCTCTACTACCTCACTGACATAAGTGACTCACTTCGACATTCACTCAAATAGTTAAAGCAGGTTTCTAGGAGTCGAATACTCTAGTAGATTTACCTGGTAAATGATCAGAGTCTGCATGCAATGCTTCAGCAGGGGTTCTGTTGCCAATGGCTCAGTCCACGTCACCTTCAGAGTATGGAGTAAGACTGCATGCAGGCCATGGTCCAGTCTCCAGAATCTGCTTCACAATTGCAGCTTCCTCTTGTGGTTGTACACTGGCCTAAGGAAACAAAAATTTTAATGAAATGTTCTGGAAATCCATATTGCACTTGATATTACTACATTAGTGATGATTTTAATTAGTATCTATATATTCTAATTCTTTATAAATAAATCTGTAGGACCAGGACATTTGTACCTATTGATGATATCAATTGTACACTAACTTTTTTTTATCATAGGGTCTAGAAGAAGTGCATGAATATTGTCATTTATCTATTAGGAAGTTACATGGATTGACTAATAATACTTATAGGTGATAGATAACACCAATAATTCAGGTCAATATTATGATAACACCAATAATTCAGGTCAAATAAATCAACAGCTTCAGTTGTCCAGATTTTTGACTCAGTTGCTCTGTTTCCTACAGTGTTCAAACAATGTAGACTATTAGAGATGCAACATGATATGCTAAAGAAAAGTTGCCTTTGGGGGAAATAGTAAACTATATGGACACAAACCCTTTTGGCATTAACATGCCAATCAGTACAACATTTCAGAGCTAGTCAGTAAATAATGAGAGAAATTCTCTTCTAAAAGTGTTGGCTGACGACTCATTAAAAATTAAACTACTTGCAATAAAAAATTACTAGATAATAACTGAGTGTGTTGGGATAATAACTATTTGAGATAATAACTAGTCATCTGTGAAAAGTACCATCATAACACCCTGATATCTGCTTTCATTTTCCTTTTCCTTTTTTTGCAAAGCAGTTATTATATTTAAGCATTCACCGTAAAAACAGACTGTGTTATACAGACAGAATTGGTTATTGAGTGATTTAGTCAGTATGAATCAACTGAGATTGTCATTGAATTTTCTTTTTTTTAGAAGGTAAAGTTTGTGTTATTTTTAATATTTCTTCTTCAGCTGGCTTCTTGCTTATAATTTTTTTCTAACATAAAGCTAATATTATTATATAGAAACTTCATCAGAGAAAAAATTTCTGTTAAAATAGAGACCAAATATATAGCAAATATAACTTTAATATTTTATAGAAAATTTTCTAGATCTCTAAAAGTATTTTCATAAAATATCAGCACTTCATTTCTCTGGTATGAATTCGTATTACCCCCAAAACTAACATCATTTTTAATTGTGTATATTTCTTTCATTTGTTCTACAAGACTTATAATGCATTGATTATTATGTGTTTCTTTATGGGCTTTGTATATCTTACTTTATGCTTGTTTATACCAAACCTATAATATAGATGTCTTTACATTATGCAAACAATGTGGATAAAACTGAGGAATTCAGTTGTCCAGGTATTTAGCTAATACAACTGCAAACATGCAGAAGCAGCCATTGTGGGTTCTTTAGAATGATGCCACAGACAGGATCTGCACTGTTGTGTTTCTGTGTAACTGACTCCCCAACACATTGGTCCTACAATAATTATCCTACCTCCTTCTCCATTCTCTGTGACCACTCTTGTCCCTACAGCTCTAACTTACTTAACATACGACCTTTATCATTGACTGTAAGGGTACCTACACAATCAGGACCAATTCTGTTATATGTCATTTTTCTACCTCAAATTATGTTACTTTTTCTTTCTAACACTAATCTCAGTTTATGATCTCTACTCCTTAACAGCACTGCTTTTAGCATTCCACAGCTCATTTATTTCAAAGTCACACAACTTTTCCACATCCTCTAGCCTTGCATTCTCTGCTAATTCCTTTCTAATAACTTGCAGACATAATTAGGATGTCCCTCTTGATTTAAAAAATTACATACTTATTTGCTTAAATCTCTCACGCTGTATAACTTTACTCACCCTTCACACCTTTATGCAGATGGCTTGCAAATCCACAGCCATGATGAAATGCACATGCTTATCTTCAAATGCTTGTTGAACATTTCACTTGGAATATTGTAATTGTTGCCTGGAAACCAAAAAGCCTAAAACAAATTAATCATTCACTTCTCCAAATGGGCTCTTCTTTTTGAGATTATTGACAAATCTCATACATGAATCTTCTCTCTCTTTCTAAAAACTCAAACTATGGAGTTATCTTTGATTCTACATTCTTCATTTTCATATCCAATCTATCACCAATACTTGCAGCTTCTCCCTTTGGGAATGAATTTATTTCCTTCCTTGTAGTGCTATAGCCCCTATTCTAGTTCCATGGTTCCAGGTTCAACCCCTGATTTATTTTAAGACTTTCTTTCTTCTGTGTAGCCCTTAGTCTATCAATCTTACAAACTCGAACCATATTAATCATCTTGAAGAATGTTCATGAATTGTTTCCCTTGCTAAAAAATATTCAAGTTTTCACATTGTTTGAAAATACTCTCCAAAATCTCTAGCTTTGAATATAGTAATCTTTCTTGCAATGCAAAGTGTTTTTGTAGGCTGAAATCTGTTTCATCTTCAAAATTGCCTGCCAATGATTTTTTTCAGAAAATTATCTTGAATAAAAACAGATTTTTTTCTACTTTTATGTTTTGGACTACTTTTCACTTTTTAAAATGTTTTCTCTAGTAGTTGGGTGCTCATTTGTCAGTCATTTCTTCCCTTTCTTGTTGAGGACAGAACTGCAATTTTCTCCAGGTGTTCACCTTCTTTCACTCAGATGTGTGTTTCATGGGTGAAGCAGTCCCCTCCTCTGCTCCAGAGGTGACTCATGGTTTATCTCTGCAATTGTGTTATGATGTTCGCTTTTATTAATTACTTCAGGCATAGACTTGGGATGCAATTCTAGACAATGAGACTTACTAGGAAAAATTTTCCTTATTCTTAAAAATTAAACAAAGGGAAGACAATCTATTTGCCTTTCTCAGGATATTGCAAAGATGTGATCATCAGGACTAAAGAGATTATAGGGGAGGAGCTTACTTTATAAGAAAATCAGTTATCTGAAGACATAAAGAAGGAAGGAGTTCACTCAGTGCTATACCTTTGATGATTAAAGTTACTTAATTAACCAAATCTAGAGGTTGCTTGTTTTGGATTTCTACTATTTGAGGTAATACATTTTCTGTATTGCCTGTATCAGTTAAAAGTGCATTTGATTCCAGGAAAATGAAAACCCAAATAATAGTAACTTAAACAGACAGGAACTAATTTATCTTCATTAACAATAAGTCAAGAAGTTGTCAGTTTGAGTTGTGTTTCAAGCGTGCCGTGTGAAGCACACATTTCCCTTTTTTCCACCCTGTCGTCCTGCCATCCTCACGCTCACTCATGGTTGCAAGACAACTGTTGTGCTTCCCAGTGTCGTGACTATTCAAGGCATAGAGAGAAACAGAAAGAGAAAAGTGCATTTTCATTTGGAAAGGGACAGCTTCCCAAAATTTCCAAGTATAACTTATCAGTCTCTGGTGACTGCAAGGAAGTTTGGTGATGATGGTATTTGTAGCTGGTCACAATGCTGTCACAAATAAAATTAGAGTTCTGTTTTTTAAGGAACAAAAGAAATAGAAAGGCAACTAGTGCTTAAGGTTGGAATTTCTGTTGCAAGAAGATCCGTATCTTCTCTTTTCCATTCCATCTAGTAAATCATACTCTTCTTTCCATGTCCATCCCATCTACTATCTCTCCCTTCCCCAACCATGTTGGTCCTCAGGCAGTGTGTGTGTGTTTCATGCACTTCACAGCGATCATGGCTGTTACCATTGATTTGGAAATTCTTTATTTTATATTGTCAACTTACTTGTTTACTTACCATTGTATTACTATAAATATTTCCATGTGATAAGTTATTACTAGTGAACTATATTATATATGTGTTTCCATGCATGATTATTTAATTAGGGATGATATTAAGGTTTCTAACATTTTTTGAGGAATATGCATCATCAGTATTATCAAAATGACCATTGCTTTAGAGAAACTATTTCCTAAATTGTGCTCTTTATCATGATTCTTGAAGGATTCAGAACATCACTAATACTCTTAAAATAATCAGCATTTTCCCAGTGATATAGTATTCAGCCATATGATTGTATGGTCAGTGTAAATGTTGATTGACAAGCATATTTTTAAGAGGTAGCTCCATAGGTAATTGTTTTTAATTCCTTCTGTCCATGTATCTACCCCATTTCTTCATACCATGATATATCATACAGGAATATTAAGTAGTTTCTTCACACTGTGAAATGACTTCTTGGAGTGCTTCACTGAGAAGGACTTTTAAGAATTGGGGAGAATGGGAAAGAGTGGTAGGACTGAATAAGGATGTTTGACTTCGTCACAGGCAGGAGAGAAGGCAACCCGCAGCACATTGTGCACCTCAGCCTACATCACAAGGTGCACTTAATACATGTTTTAGGTGATAATTTCCCTCCATGAAAGAAGAGAACACATTTTCTGATTTAATGGTTCCTTTTAAATTAATTAATCTCACTTATTACAAATTGTACATTTTGCAAAAGGAGATAAAGATGCAAAAGAAAATTTTGTTTTTGCTCATAACCTACAGTAACAATTTAGTTACAAGGAGTAACTGCATTTGTTTTCTGGTAAGGCATGTAAATAAGATATTCACTATTACTGACAAATTTCAAGATAATATGAAATTATAATATGGAAGAAGATAACATTATTAATTCTAGTAGACTGAACAAATGTATTATTTATATTATTTCACTTAATTTTCAAAGCACTCAGTAGGATGAATGGTATTATATCTACTGAACAGATGAGCAAAGTGAGTCTTTGGGAATTTAAATTATTACTCAACAAGCTAGGGTCAAAGTCAAAATGAAGACTTCAGTTTAACAAACCAAAAGGTCAATTCTTTCTTATATTTCTCCAAAGGTCATTTTGAAAATGTTGTAATTTATTCCATTATGCATATATATTATCTGACTTCAGTAATCTAGTCCTAATTATTTACATTGGAGAATGTATCTAAAAGATGATCAATATATAATATCAATGAAGTAAATTTGCAGAACCAGTAGTCACCTGTGTATGTGTTGTGTAGCGTTCCTTTCAGACATGAACAAAGTTTATCAAGGGGCTGTAAAAAATGACTTTAACTTGTCAAAATATTACTTTTATATTAATAAATTTAACTACTTCTTGAGGTTGTCCATCCAGGTTGTGGATAACACTCATAGATATACATGTAATTGACTTCAGTTTTGGAAAATCAAAACTACCTGTGTGTGTTTTCACATCAATATTTCAAATAGCTGTCGAAAGAAGCATGTGAGGCAGTCTGAAAGGAAAAATGATCCCTTCTATTTTGTTCTTTCTCAAAATCACTGCAGCTAATCAGGGCCATTTATGGTTCCATATACATTTTTTAAACGTTCTGTATCTGTGAAATATGTCATTGGTATTTTGATAGGGATTGCATTGAATCTATAAATTGCTTTGGGTAGTATGGACATTTTGATGATCATTCTTCCAATCTATGAACATGGTATATGCTTCTATTTACTTGTATCTTCCTTAATTTCTTTCTTCAGTGTTGTGTAGTTTTCTGAGTACAGGTCTTTTACCTCCTTGGGTAGGTTTATTCCTAGGTACTTTATTTTTCTTCCTGTTGCTATGGCAAATAGGATTTTTTCCTGATTCTGTTTCTGGTATTTTGTTGTTAGTGTACAAAAATGACTTCAATTTCTGAATATTGACTTTGACCTGGCAATTTCCCTGCTGAATTTATACCCTAAGAATCCCGAAACACCAACTCAAAAGAACCTATCACCCCAATGTTCATAGCAGCACAATTTACAATAGCCAAGTGCTGGAAGTAATCTAAGTGCCCAACAGTAAATGAGTGGATAAAAAAAAAGTAAAAACTATTTTACACAAGGGAATACCACCCAACAGAAAGAAAGAAGGAGCTCCTAACCTTCATGATAGCATGGATGGAACTGGAGAGCATTATGCTAAGTGAAATAATCCAGGCAGTGAAAGACAAATACCATACGATCTCACCTATAAGTGGAACCTAATCAATAAAACAAACAACCAAGCAAAATATAACCAGAGACACTGAAATAAAGAACAAATTGAAAGTAACTAGAGGGAAGGGGTGAGGGGGAAAATGGGGAAAGAAGGGGAAGGGTCATCAAAGAACATGTGTAAAGGACCAATGGACAAAGCCAAAGGGGGGTAGGATTGATGGTGAAAGATGGGGGTGGGTGGGGCGGGGAGAAAGTGGTGGCAGGAAAATGGAGACAACTGTACTTAAGCAACAATAAAAAAAGAAGGAAAAACGAGTGAAGCAAAAAGAAGAAAACCTCACAAAGCAAAAAAAAAAGAAAACATGGGGAGCATTCACATTGAAAAACCAAAATACCTCTAACTCTTTCAAAGTTCTGTAAGCCTGGTTCTCCATTGCATACACAGATGCACACACACATGCTGGTCTTCACGTGTGCTCCCCCAATTAGGAGTGGTCACTGTATTCTGCATAAAACTCATCACACTTTAAAGTCAACCAGGAAGCCTTTCATTTAATAACACCTTCGTTCAAAGGAAGAAATATTACATTTTAATATATTTTGTCTTCATAGTCTTTTTCCCCCCAAGTACAAAGTAAATTTTTGAATCCAGACAATGTCTTGTTCATTTTTACATTTTCTAATGTTTAGGAATTTGTTCCTAGTCCATACTAGGCATAGGGATAAATGAAAGAGTACAATGTATATATACATTTATATATTTACATGAAAGGAAAATAATTCCATTATCTGGAATAATTTTTCTTTTAAAAAAAATCTTGACCGAAGGTCATCTTTTTCGTTGTTTTTACAGAGAGAGGAAGGGAGAAAGAGGAAGAAAGAGAGAGACAAGATGTGAGAGAAACATCAATTGGTTGCCTTCTTGTATCCGCCCTGACTAGGTATTGACTCTGCAACCCGGTACACGCCCTGACAGGTGATCGAACCCAAGACCTTTTAGTCCATGGGATGATGCTCCAACCAACTGAGCCACACTGGCCAGGGCTATGTGTAATAACTTTCCCATGTGCATGTGACAATTGTCCTTTCCACACTGGATATATATTTCAATGCTGTTATATTTAAATTATTTTTCCTTTAGAAACTTCATAAACTTGAACAAGTTTTTAATGTTTTACTGGTGATTATTAAGTGCTCAATTTATTATGTCTTGAGAGAAAAATGGTGACTTTACAAATGTTTTAGAGGATTGCTTTAAAATGCCATTGAAATCAATTCTTTACAGTCAGCATCAAAACGTATATTCTTGGTGCACTTAAAAAAAGTTGGAAATAACATTAGAGAGTATTATTCAATGCATTATAAATTTCATTTGAAAATGCATATATTACAAAGAAAATATATATATTTTTTCAAAATTAAGAATATAATACCATGGTATTTCATAGAACAGCTCTAAAAATGCCAATTATTTTTACTTCCTTTTCTATCTTCATTGAAAGCTAAAGTATGGGATGAATAATGAGGACATTATGCTATGTGAAATGAGCCAGTAACGGAAAGACAAATACTGTATGATTCCACTTACACGTGGTACGTAGAGCTGTCAAATGCCTAAAAACAAAAAGTAGAATGGGAGTTGTTGGTGCTGTGCTGTGGATAGAAGGGATGGTTATTGTTTACTGGGTAGATATAGTTTTTCAAGATAAAAAAGTTTTAGAGATAGATAGTGGTGTTGGCTGCACAACAATGCAAATTTACTTATGGCCAATGAAATGTACAGTTAAATATCATAAATTTTATGTTATCTTTTACCACAATTAAAAATATAACAAATACAAGAAAGAAAAAACAAACACTTCAGAAGTATCACCTCTGTATGACCCTGAGGAATACAGTTGATAGTGAGCTAAAAATAAGTATTCAGCCCTGGCTGGTGTGGCTCAGTGGATTGAGTGCTGGTCTGGGAACCAAAGGGTGGCCAGTTCAATTCTCAGTCAGGGCACATGCCTGGGTTGTGGGCCAGGTCCCCAGTAGGGGGAACGTGAGAGGCAACCACACATTGATGTTTCTCTCCCTTCCTTCCCCTCTCTACAAATAAATACATAAATACATACATAAATACATAAATAAATAAAATTTTATAAAAAATACATGAATATTTAAATATGACCTGAATGGAACTCCTTTCCTGTGCATGAATGACATTTTCCCATTGAGAGGTGGTGTCTCTTCTTATTCTCTCTTGGAATCTAGGCTACATTTTATTGTTTGCATGACCATTGGAAACAGCTAGGAGTGACATTCTGGAACTTCTGAAGCTAATTCATAAAAACTCTTGCTAATTTTCCAGAGGCTCTTGGAATGCTTGCTCTTGGTGATTTCACTTGGTAAAAACCAATCCCATATGAGATATCTGACTACCCTGTGACAACCATGTGATTGAAAGCCCAGCCCACACTGAATGCCCTGGAAAAAGAGATTCCATATTGAGCCAGAGAGAGAACCCAAAGAGAATCAATGTGCCAATCATGAAGGGGTTGAAGACATCTTGGAAATTATCTCCAGTTCCATCTGTAACAGTTTGACCCATGTGATTAGACCAGAACTACCTACCTGATTCCTTCTTGACTGACGGACCCAAACAATTACAAGCAAAATGAAACTTGTTTAGGTCACTAACTTTTGAGGTAGTTTGTTATGCAGCAAATGCAAACTGCAATAGGTAGCCTATATGGTATGAAGGTTCCATAAGAATGCTCACCAGTAAGATCTATGAAAAAATATGTATTTGAATTTATTTAGATATGTGCTCATATTTCAAAAGCACACATGGTTTTACACATGACTTTTAAAAATCACTTGAATTAAAAAAACCAATGTGGCCCTGGCTGGTGTGACTCAGTGGATTGAGTGCTGGGCTGCAAACCAAGTGGTTGACAGCTCAATCCCAGTCCGAGCACATGCCTGGGTTGTGGGCCAGGTCCCCAGTTGGGGGTGTATGAGAGGCAACCACACGTTAATGTTTCTCTCTCTCTCTTTCTCCGTCTATTTCCCTCTTTCTAAAAACAAATAAAGTCTTTAAAAAACAGTGTGACTTATTAAGTTTTTTTTCCTCCAGTGTAATATAACTGACAAAATTATTCATTAATCTAGTATTTATTTCAAGTGCTACTTTTAGCTTCATTTATAAAATCAACATTTTTTTTGAAAAATGAATGGAAACAGTAATGAAAATCAATGAAGAAATGTAGGCTGCTAGTTAAGAGTCACACAATTTTTAAAAATATTTTATTTATTTTTAAAATAACAATAAATTATTATTATTTTAGGGTGCACCTCTCATACACCCATTACTGGGGACCTGGTCTGTATCTCAGGCATGTGCCCCGACTGGGGTCTGAACTGGTAACCATTTGGTTCACAGTCTGGCACTCAATCCACTGAGCCACAGAAGCTAGGGCAAGAGTCAGACAATTTTAATTCTGACTCCACTCACAGTTCCATACAATAAAATGAAGGAAAACTTTTGTAACATGATTTGCTATAGATTTGTTGCAGGTTTTAGTATGGGGGTAAAGAAAATGAGAGGGCTGCCATCTGAACATTTTCATAGAGGAGCTAGAAAAAGGTTTTGGCTATTCTGAGTCTACTCTAGTGTATAAAAAGAATATTTCTTCTCAGTTATCAATGACAATATGTTTCTCTACGCATAAAGTGAAAATCTGTGCTGAATTCACAGCTTCAGAACAGACAAATATACTGACCACGTGAGCTGCATCAGACCTATCAGAACAGTCAGGTGTACAGTCCCAGACAAGGTGGGATGTGATATACTTGTTGTGGCACAAAACACCAGTGGCTTCTGGGCAAGTCTCAGAAATCTCTCCCACTGCGGGCAAAATAAAAAATAAAAGTGTTATTTTTATGAAATTTTCATTAAATTTGAGTACTTCTTTTACAGATTTTGTGCTATTAAATAAGTGATTTTAATAGTTGTCCAAGGTAGATGTCTAGACAAGTCCCACTCTCTCAATCCTACCTCCATTGTTCACCAAGTTATATAAACTGTACTTTCAAACAAACTTTTAATTAGTCAAGTGCTGAGCATCAGCTCCTACATCATCCCAAACTTCTAATCAAGGCATTACAGATCTTTTGCTTTTGGTACCAGCCTAGTTTTCCATTCTCATTTTCTGTAACTCTCCTTGTAAGCACCTGCAACTGAAGGTTCCACAGATGTGTCATTTGTTCTTCATTTTCCCATGTGTTCATGTGCTGCATCCTTTACCTACATTGATGATCCCCTCTTGTGCTCTTGGTAGTCTTCTCCACCTCAGGGCTGAAGGAAACAACTTGTCTCTCTATTATCGTCTTGCCTTTCTCTTTGTCATCTGAGTCCTGGGTTGGACACGCCCTGTTTCATGTCACTGAAGACCCCTTTTACTTTGATATTAAATACTCAGCACCTCATATGACAGCTGTTTACATGTCTATCTGTCCCTCCAGGCTCCAAGTCCCTTAGTAGGAGGAGCTTTTACTGTGTTCCTTTGGGCCTAACATGGCACCTGTTACATAGTTTGTGCTTAATAAATGATGGTTATAATAATTGGATGTACAGTGATTTAATCTAAAGGGAACTAAGAAAATGAATTGACATAGGACTTTTATCCTTTATTTTTGAAAAATTTATTTATTTATGAATTTAATTAATTAATTAATTTTATTTATTTATTTTTAAAGAGAGGGGAAGGGGGGGAGAAAGAGAGGGAGAGAAACATTAATATGTGGTTGCCTCTCATACACCCCCAACTGGGGACCTGGCCTGCAACCCAGGCATGTGCAATGACTGGGAATTGAACTGGCAACCCTTTGGTTCACAGGCTGGCACTCAATCCACTGAGCCACACCAGCCAGGGCATGACAGGATTTTTAAAGCATGTCATATATTAAATTCCATTTGAACTGATATAAAAGCTAATAATAATTCTTCATAGCTTCAAAGTGATATACATTAAAGGTATGTAACTTTTTAAAATCAAATTCAACAAATTAAATAAAGGTTAGGATTCCTGTGATACACAGACTTATAAGTTCAAGCTGGTGTGCCCAAGGTGGTGGTAAGTTACTCAAGGTTAGGTAGTAAAATGGTCAAACTCCATAGATTTGATAAAAATGCATTTCCAGAGCCTTGAATCATCCCCCAACACAATAACTAAAACATGACTAATCTGCAGAAATGATTTACCAGTAACATACAATCCAAATATGAAGGCTGAAGAAAAAACATCTAGAACAACAGCATATATTTCAACTATGGGCATCAGTAAGATGAAGAATTCAAGGTCATATTTATTGAGTGGTTTAGAATCTTTGCCAAAAAATTGTAGTTAACACTAGCGAGAATTTACAGTTATCCAGAGCAATATGTAGACACTATTTAGTATGCAAGTCTATGCAATGGAGATTATTTCATTTTTTGATGCTATAGGCTGTGGAGCCAAATAATTACTCCACAGAGGAAATGTTTTAACTCAATATCTAACTAATGGTTTCCTAGTTTTTAAAAATATTACTAAAAGAGACTCTAAATAGACTCTAAATGAGACTTATTTCCTTAACAGTATAGAATAGCAAAGACATGAAGAGAAATCAAGTCATTGCTTTAAATTACAGTGAACCATGCAATCACTAGAATTTCTGTGGTATGTGAATCATACTAAGAAAAAATATTAAAAAACCTAAAATTCTAGGAAAAGTAAATCTTAATTAAGACAAGAATATAGTCTATCAGACTGTTATTTACAAAGACATTATGGTAAGCAGAAAAATTAGATTTGAGTGAGAATGTTTTATAGATGTTTAGCCAGTTTCAATTTCTTCATTAAGTCAAAATGATAAGCTCTATAGATTTGATAAAGTTTGCAAACATAAGAAATAGAAGCTACATATTCCACAGTTAATGATATAAGCATTGAAATAATAGAGAGCAGAAGATAATCTGGCTGGAATAATATGGTACATAAAAAACCTAAACATTTATTTTATCTAAAAGTATAGGTTGACAGAGACCTAAAGGTCTAAAACTAAAGCATGAATAATGGGAAAATTCCAGAAAGAAAAGGCCTGCAAAATAATATAGCCATAAGAAATGAATATTTTGTGCAATGAAAGCATGAGGTATGTAGAGGACTAATTGACTACACATTTGAACAAACTGTCAGCATCCTGAGTGAGACACCAATTGAAAACTGGCTTTATTCTTAATTGAAATGGTACTTAAAGTAAAGATGTCCTTGACTTTATAAATTTCTATTTGAACTGAAATAGTTTCACACACAGGGTTCATGCCACTTTGTCTATTTTATTGCTCAAACTGTACCAGCTTTGGCCAAGAGTTGCTCTTTCAGTTGGTTCCTGTGTCCCTTTGGCAGATCCCTGTCAATGTAGACTTTTCTTTTGGACACTACCTTATTTTCTAGGGCTGCTAGTTGCTCAGGGTCAACTTGTGTATTTCCTGACTCAGTCCTAAAATCAGTCATCAGAAATTTCTCCTAGAAGTGCTGGTTCTTTTTATTGGGGAATGCTATTAGAAACCAAGATCTGGGTACCAGGTTGCTCCTTGCTACTGAGGTATCATTTTTTTCTCTGCTATAATAACTGGAGGAGTCATGCCTTTTTTAAATAATGGAAAATGATTAATATTACCTTTTCAAGTAGTATCTTTTCTTAAGTCTCTGTTCTTTACTTCTGAAGTTTCTATTAGAGAAATGTTGGGTTTACTTATTTTATTATCATTATCTTTTAATCTTTGTTCCATATTTTTCCTCTTTATCGTGTTGTATTCTGGTAAGTATCCTCACATTTACAATACTTGATGATTCACTCTTCAGTTGTGTTTCTGTTTGTTTAACTTTTCCATTGATATTTATTTTCAACTGCAATTTTATTCATTTGTAGAAGTTAAATTTAATTATTCTTGTTTAATGTGCTGCTTATTCTTTGTTCATGCTTTCCTTTTTCTGTATTATGATCCCAGTATCATATGGTCCCATATCATAAATTTACACTGGCTTCTGCATTGTTCTTAAAGTTTCAATGATTCTAGAAATTTTAATATTATCTTATTGTTTTGGATTTCTCATTCTTATCTACAATCCAGTATGTGATGTGGCACAAGTTTAGGGTTTTGGTTTTGTGCTGATAGCTCCTATTTTACTTATTTGTGTTTTATTTTTCACAAGTCCCTGGACAAACAGCCAAATTTCTTTGAGCCTTCCCTAAAAAGACTAAGCTTTATGAAAAAGCTCATGTGTATATCTCCTCTTCTTATATAGAATTGGAAACTCTAGTCCCCACATCATTAGGCCTCTGGGAAGTTAGATTCAACTGGGATCTATATTTTAATTCTGCTTCTTTGGTTGTGGGATAGTAGATATTTTCTTCTTCTTTTTTTAATTCTTTATTTTATTGATTATGCTATTACAGTTGGCCCATTTTCCCCCTTCACTCCCCACCACCCTGCTTATCCCCTCCCACCCTCATTCCCCCCTTTAGTTCATGTCCATGTGTCATAAGTTCTTTAGTGTCTACATGTCCCATACTATTCTTACCCTCCCTCTGTCTATTTTCTACCTACTGTCTATGCTACTTATTCTCTATATCTTCCCCCCTCCCTCCTCCTCCTACTTCCCTGTTGTTAACTCTCCATTTGATGACTTTTTTTTTACTGTTCATATTTTTAATCTTCTTTTTCTTAGGTAAGTCCCTTTAACATTTCATATAGTAAGGGCTTGATGATGATGAACTCTTTTAACTTGGCCTTGTCTGAGAAGCACTTTATCTGCCCTTCCATTCTAAATGAAAGCTTTGCTGAATAGAGCAATCTGGGATGTAGGCCCTTGCTTTTCATGACTTGGAATACTTCTTTTCAGCCCCTTCTTGCCTGTAAGGTCTCTTTTGAGAAATCAGCTGACAGTCTGATGGGACCTCCTTTGTAGGTTACTGTCTCCTTGTCTCTTGCTGCTTCTAGGATTCTCTCCTTCATTTTTACCTTGGCTAATGTAATTATGATGTGCCTTGGTGTGTTCCTCCTTGGGTCCAACCTCTTTGGGACTCTCTTAGCTTCCTGGACTTCCTGGAAGTATATTTCCCTTGCCAGATTGGGGAAGTTTTCCTTTAATATCTGTTTAAATAAGTTCTCAATTTGTTGCTCTTCCTTTTCCCCTTCTGGTACCCCTATAATTTGGATGTTGGAACATTTAAAGGTGTCCTGGAGGTCCTTAAGCCTCTCCTCAGTTTTTTGAATTCTTGTTTCTTCATTCTTTTCTGTTTGGTTGTTCCTTTCTTACTTCTGGTCCACTCCATTGATTTGAGTCCCAGTTTTCTTCCCCTCACTATTGCTTCCCTGTGCGTTCTCCTTCATTTCTCTTATCGTAGCCTGCATTTGTTCATCTAATTATGTCCAAAGTGAACCAATTCTGTGAGCTTCCTGATCACCAGTGCTTTGAACTGTGCATCTGGTAATTCAGCTATCTATTGGTCACTTAAAAAAATTGGTTCTGGGGCTTTCAAATCTGTTTGAGCCATCTTTTTTATTTTCCTTTGGTTTGGTTGCGGCTGTTTCGTAAGGGTGGCGGAACCTTAGGTGTTCACCAGGGCAGGGCACCCCAGTTGCTGGGTTGTGACATTGTAGGTGGGGGCGGGGTCTGAGAGGGAACAATAGCACCTGCTCCGCTCTCTCTAGGACTTCCCTTCCCTCCACTGCCTCCCACAAGCAAATTGGGCCCTTCCTGTGCTGGCTCTTGGGCGGTGGGCTTGTGCACCCTCTCGGACTCTGTGGGCTTCCCCGAGAAGTCTCCTGTGAGGCTGAGAGAGTCTCCCGGCCTCAGTTCCCAGACGGTGCTCTTAAGCTTTGAAACGCAGCGGCGCTGCCCGTTTTCGCTTAGTTTGTGCAAACATGTGGCTGCGGACAGCTAGCTGCCTAGCGTCCCTCACTGGGTCTGCTAGTCGCCTCCCACGCCCAGGGTCCTCCACCGGTCTGTCCGCTGCCATCTGCGCCCTGCGCGCGCGCGCCTGCCAGCCAGTGTTTCTTCCCACTGGGACCCCTCGACCCCTCCGCAGGCCTCTGACTCTGCTGCTCCTTACCAGTCTGGATGTACTGGAGCCTGACTTTTGTTCAATTAATTTCTCTCTGTTCTAGTTGATTCTTGTTTCTCAATTTTTGTTGTCTTTAGTTTTGGTTGCGCGAGGAAGCACAATGTGACTGCCTATGCCTCCATCTTGGCCGGAACTGAGATATTTTCTTCTTTATATTTCAGTTTAGAGTATTAAGTGCTTTAAAATATTTTTATATTTTTAATGAGTGAAAAACATATAATATGATATTGTTAATTCCCTGTAGCCTAACTTTCAATATAAATATAATGTTTAAAGTCTGTTAATATCCTATAAATTGTAAAAATAACCACAAGAAAACACCAGAAAACAATTTTCTCCAGATAATGCTCCTTATTTAACACAGACTTTATGACATAGATCTTTGTTTAAAAATTTCTGTAATTAGCATATCACATTCTCAGTTATCTTGTGTTCACATAAAAGTAAACATATATAAGCCTGTGAGTGCACTTGATGACACAGAAGCATTAAAATATATTTGTAGTGCTTAGAAAAGGGAACTTTCCATAAACATGGTTTCTGTTTGCTTATTAATATATGTATTATCTTCATAATTTATTTAACTTGATAAGTTATTGTTGCATAGTTTTTATTGTAGGTATGTCTCAAAAGTTTTAGCATTCTATATAAAAGTTTTTCTCTAGTTAAAACTGGTAATACTGGTAAGTAAATACTGATTGCTAATGAGAAGTCCAAAAATGTGGATCAAGATAATAATTTGAATCCCAATTCTCATAAAAGCTACAACCTTACGTAAACCATGTAATATTGATCTCTAAATGAAAACACTGATCATTAATCTTTCATACAGAGTACTATATGTTTACATCTAGTGATGCCATCTATTTAGAATCTTCAATCTTCAATCTAGAATTCAGCCTAGAAACATACTAAGCACTTGTCAGACACCATGGTGGGTATTGTGATAGTTCTTACCTTTAAAGAATTTATAATCTGCTGATGAAAACTTACTATTAAATGGTATATTTTGTGCTATAATTGAAGATATTTAAGGCTTGCTGTCAGAGGACAATAAAAACTCGTTCATTGATATTTCTATTGCTATATCTATATCTATATGATGTATTTATTCAGTCAATGGCCTTTAAACTTGCATCATCTTGGTCATTCAGCCAGTTAATAAGATAGTCTTGGTCACTAAACAGAGAGGAAGCAGTTCCTACATGAATTTCTTTTATTTTCTCCATTGTTCTTAGTTTTCTTATGAAGAAAGTTTAACAACATATTGAAAATATGGAAGATTCAGATTCATTTGAAGAAAGATAAACATTTTAGATAATAGAAGGAAAATAGGCTCAAGATATTTTCAATAGATATTTTGGAAAAGATCATACACCTCAAATCTTTCTTCACAGATGAACTTCTTATTTTGCTGGAGTACTCTCTTACTCTAGAAACATCAGGGGCCAGTTTGCAAATAAAAGAAAATCTCAGATTCAAGATGGTGATGAAGTAGGCAGAAGCTACACTCACCTCCATTCCAGACACAACTAGATTACAATTAAATTCTAGAACAATCATCCTGAATAACCAACTGAAGACTAGCTAAAGAAAAGTCTTATAATCAAAGATTTACAGAAGTCACATTGAGACTGGTGGGGAAGGCTGAGATGCAAAAAATGCTGCCCTGCTCCCGTGAAAGGTGGCTGAGATTTCAGAGGGATATTCCAGCTGTATGGGGTACACCCTGATAATCGTGGGGTCTGAACCCCAAACTGGGCTCCCCGGCCCAGAGCACCAGAGCTAGGAAGAGGCACCCAAAGAAAATCTGGCTGTGAAAATCACCAGGGATTCTGTCTGTCAGGGAAAGACAGGAGTCTGCTGGAGACACAGGCACTCTCTTAAAGGGTTAACAAACAAAATTTTGTTCATAGTAACTTACCCTGTGCTCTGGTAGAGGGAGGGAGGGTGGGCAGAGTGGGCTTGAGTAGCATGAGAGGAGTCCAGGATTTTTTGCTCTGGGGATAAAAATGAGAGGACAACTGACAATAGCCCTGTGCTGAGTCACTCTCCCATATGGCAGATGCCGTGTCTCTTAGGTGGAGCACTCCCCATCATATGGCATCAGCCTGGAGGAAAGCAATAGACCACCCCCCCCCCCAGACTCCCTGTCACCTCATGCTGCAGAGCTTACACCCCAATGAGGAGGCAGCTGGGTTGGTTGGGGTGTAGAGGTCTGGGAAGACTCAGGGGATGTCAGTGCCTGACTTATTTGGCTTTGGGGAAGGGAACATTTCCCCACTCTCCTGTGAATCTGAGTAGCACTTCCCCCTCACAGGAGATCTGTTACCTCACTGGCTGTGCTCCTGGTAACCCCAATTTTTTGATTCTTGATGGCTCTGCTCTGCCAAGGGCTGGGAAAAACCTGGGATAGAATGAGTTGTGTGGCTGAGGTAAGGGGCCACACCACCCACTCTTCCCAAAGCCTGCCTGGACCGTACCCTTCCTGGGGGATCCACCAGTCCCATCCTATTGACTCATGGAGTTTCCACACTGCTGAGATCAGGCTCTTCCTGGCAGAAGCTGTGACAAGCTGAACAGTGTGGCTCTAGGACAGGGGACATTTTTTCCTCACATACCCAAGCATGACAGAGCTCTCCCTTTGTACAGCCAACTAGTGGTCTATTTGGGCATGATAAGCTCTGCTGAACTCACCATGACCTATCCCTGAGACCCTGCCCCATCACAAAAGCATATAAGCACCCAGAAGGTGGCATCTAGATTTGGTATACCCAGGGACTTTTGCTAAGTGACCTCAGACCTAGCACTGACTCTGAGCTTGAACCTGTATCAGTTTGGTGTACATCACTCATCCCTCCCTTATGCAATGTAAGTACCCAGAGACTCTTTCAGTGACTGAGCCTAACAGGCAGCCTGGATATAAAGATGGGCAGAGGCAGACCACAGGAAGACTTGGGACTTTTGCTGACCTTCCTGCAGGTCCAGTGCTGATAATAGCCAGCCTTGGTGCTCTGCTTGGTCCCTTCCATTCACACCCAGGCACAGCAGAGGCGTCCACAAACTGTGGATAACCTAATAACTCCAAACAGGCTGCCCTTGATCAGTAACAGGCAACATCTGACACCAGCTTGCACCAGAGTCCCTCCCAGAAGCCCAGAACCAACATACCCAGTGCCCAGCTTCAGACAACATCAGAGCAGAATCCAGTAAGTTTCACAAGTAGCATATCCAAAGGTAGATCTAAGCAGGCACCTGACCCTGCAGAGACAAGTTCTGCTTTGTGTGGTCAGCTCGTACACTGTGGTTGGGGTCGGGTCTCATAGTCAGCTAACCTGAGCGTCATTCCCACACACAAACAAGCCAATAGCAATCAAGACCCAGATACAACAGGAGGGCCCACATAACCCACACAAGTGACACTCCTAGAGCACCCAGCTCAGCTGACTGAGGAGACTATGTGACTGGACACCACAGGACACTTACTACATAAAGCCAGCCTACCAAAACAGGAACTCAGAGAAGCTCTACCTAATACATAGACACAATCATAAAGAGGCAGCCAAAAAATGGGAGATAAGAAACATGTTCCCAATGAAAGAACAGGATAAATTGCCAGACAAAGAGGTAAATTAAATGGAGATAAACAATTATCAACTATAGAGTTCAGAAAACTGTTATAAGGATGCTCAAGGAACTTAGTGAGACCTACAAGGCACTTAGAAGTACAGCAGCATGAAAAAGACATAGAAATCATAAAAAAGAACCAGTCTGAAACATAGAATACAATATCTGAAATGAAGAATACACTGGAAGAAATAAATAGTAAGTTTGATGAAGCAGAGAAATCAATCGATCACTTGGAAGACAAGGTAGGAAAAAGCCACCCAACTAGAGCAGGAAAAAAAGAATAAACATTTTTTTTTTAAATAATAGTTCAAGTGATCTTTGGGACAATATGAAATGTAACAGCATCCACATCATAGGGATACCAGAAAAAGAAGTGAGAGGGAGGGAGAGGGGAGATAAAGAACCCATTTAAAGAGATAATGACTGGAAATTTTCCCAACCTATTAAAGGAAAATGATGCACAAATTCAGAAAGCTCGGAGACTTGCAAACAAGACAAACCCAAAGAGGCTCACACAAAAACACAGAATTAACATGGCAAAGGTTAAAGACAAAGAGAGAATCTTCAAAGCAGCCAGAGAAAGACAGTTACCTACCTACAAGGAAGCTTCAAGATTGTCATCTGATTTCTCAATAGAAGCTTTTCAGGCTAGAAAGGACTGGCATGAAATATTCAAAGTAACGAAAAGCACGGACATACAATCAAGGCTAACCTAGCAAGGCTACCATTTAAAAAAAGCTAAAAGTGATTATTACCACGAAACCAGTATTATGAGAATTGCTAAAAGATGAGGACGAAGATGAAGAGGAAGAAGGAAGAGGAGGAGGGGGAGGGGGATGGGGAGGAGGAGTAAGAAGAACAACAACAATAACAATAACAGCAGCAACAATAAAACAACAACAACAAAGGAACACAGCTAAAAATCTTTTTTTTTTTGATATATCTCCTTATGCAAGGGAAACAAAAGAAAAAATAAACAAATGGGACTACATCAAATTAAAAAGGTTTTGCATAGCAAAGGAATTTTCATTTGGAATTCAAAGGAATTTCATTGCACCATCAATGAAATGAAAAGACAGCCCACTGAATGGGGGAACACATTCACCAATATATCTGATAAAGGGTTAATATCCAATATTTATAAATAACTTGTAAAATTCAACCCCCAAAACCAAACAAGCCAATTTAAAAATGCACAAAGATCTGAATAGGCACTTCTCCATAAGGGACATGCAGTTGGCCAATATATATATATGCTCAATGTCACTAATCATCAGATAAATGCAGATTAAAACCACAATAACATATAACTACACAGTTGTAAGAAGGGCTATCATCGGTAAATCAATAAACCACTTGTGTTGGTGAGGATGTAGAGAAAAGGGAACCCTCAGGTACTTGGTGGGAATGCAGAATGGTGCAGTCACTGTGGAAAACAGTATGGAGTTACCTTAAGAGATTAAAAATGAAACGGCCTAATGACCCAGAGATTCTGGGAATTTATCTGAAGAAACCTGAAACACTAATTCAGAAGAACATGTGCACCCCTATGTTCATTGCAGCAGTAACTTAGAATAGCCAAGATTTGGAAGCAGCCCAAGTATCCATTGGTAGGTGAATGGATAAAAAAGCTGTGGTACTTTTACACAATGGAATACTACTCCAGTGTTTAAAAAAGAGGAAAAAAGAAAAAGAAGGAAATCTTACCATTGTGATAGCATGGATGACCCTAGAGAACATTATGCTAAGTGAAATAAGCCAGTCATAGAAAGGCAAGTATCCTAAGATTTTACTCATATGTAGAATCTAATGAACAAAATAAACTAACAAAAGAAATAGAAACACTCATAGATAGAGCACAGACTGATAGATGTCAGAGGGGAGTGGGGTTGTAGAGCTGGGTGGAAAAGAAGAGATTAAGCAAAAAAAAAAAAAAACAATGTATAGACACAGACACTAGCATGGTTATTATCAGAAGGAAAGGGGTTGGAGAGGGGAGGTAGAAGAGGGTAAAGGGGTGATAAATGGTGATGGAAGGAGTCTTGACTTAGGATTGTGAACACACAGTACAGTAACAGATGATGTATTAAAGAATTGTACACTTGAAACCTATATAAAGTTACTAACCATTGTCACCCCAATAAATTCAACAAAAATGACTAATAAAACTAAAAACAAAAACAGTGAAAAAAAGGAAATCTCATCACTGTAAGAGTTATTATCACATGACAAGTATTTTTAAATGTTTAGGAAATAACAATAATGTACTTCATATTTTCTATTCACCATGAACATTTAAATGCACCTTATGTTAGAAAAATTGCTAGCTTTTAAGAAGGTCAGTGTGCATATCAGACAACTGATAATATACATCTGAGAGGGTGACCTCAGTGATCTCAGTGACAGCAAAGCTCAGTTTGTGTCAAATTATCACAAGTGTTACAGGAGTTACTGGATCACGTCTTAGTGCACAGCGAGAATATTGGGAACAAAAAGTGTGATTCTGCTTGTGATACACAGAGGCAAGGTGCCTGCTAAGTGAAAAATACCCTAAAGTTTAACTTTTCATATTTTTAAACAAAAAGATGACTTTATCAACTATTTTTATATTTGTCTGAAAGAAAATTCTATATACCAACCTCTTTCTTCAAATATAAGACACAGATTTTTGCCTTTAATTTTTTAGATGTGGACATAGTTTAAGAATCTAGCTTTTTTTAGTTTAAAGGTTTATACAAAAATGTTTTGAAGGCCCTGAAGAAGGCAGAGGAAATAAGAAAATAAAACAACACCAACAATAAAACTCAGAACGGCTGTAACTGACAAAGAGCACTATGCTTCTTTGCATGAAGGTACTGTTTTAGTGGTTTAATGCTTCAGAAGTCCTCATTGACCCCTCAGTGCTTTTCAATTCCTAGTACTCCACCAAAAGAACATTTGCTCAATTACCTGACAATTTCCTAACTGCCATTTAAAAAAGACATAACCATTTGCATTCTGGACTTGGCTGCTAAATCTGATGTGCCACAAATGCCTTCCTTTTTGTAACTCTCAATTCCTTTAGTTCCTTGACATCACATCCTTACTATTCTGCCATCTCCTAACCTTCTGTTCCCCTGGTCCCTGGTCCAAGCCAGACTTTTAAGTGCTGCTGGAGTAAATTGTGACCCGGATTCATTTCCCTTTGCTCTTCTCTGGACATCATATTTACTGTCATGATTTCAACTACCAACAGGAGACTAATGACCCAATAGCTACATCCCAATCTGTATCTTTTCCCTAGTTTAGATATTTGTAACACATTTTCTATCAGATTTCTCTACAACATGCTAGACACACTAAACATGACCAAAAAGACACACACTTTCTTTTTGCCTCCCACTTTATCTTTCCCTTGGTCCTGCCTCACAGTAAGCCTCACAGTACCCATCTATGTATGGTCCACAGAGGCACATCTATCCCTTCCTTCCTTCCTTCCTTCCTTCCTTCCTTCCTTCCTTCCTTCCTTCCTCTCTCTCTCTCTCTCTCTCTCTCTTTCTCTCTCTCTCTCTTTCTTTCTTTCTTACCAAATTTTGCCTTTATTCATGTTTTTATGTCCTCATTTTTTCTTATTCATGTAGTGGAGATGGCTGGCGTTTACAACATATGCTCAATGTTTTATAGTGTTCAGTTGCTCCTGGGTAGTGACTACTCATCCAGACACTTTCAGCTACATTTGCAACTCAGTGGGGCCATCAGCATGTCTTTTCACTGATGGTATGTGAGTGGATACGAACCACTTCCAGGCATGACCATGCAAACTTCCACACACTGCTCATCACACTCTTTTCCTTTCCTGCTTGGATACAAATGTGACGATCACTAAGGTGGACCTAAAGGCCACGATTGAAGATCTGCTTGGGTCTCTGAATAAATGCATGAGATAATTGCCACACTAATTTGTTTATCTGACAACAACTGTAAAGTAAAAAAAAAAATTGTGATGTGTTTTTAGCTCAACTTGTTATAAAATTATACCAGCCTAATACAACTGGAATGTAATGATGATGATAAGGATGGTGGTGGTGGTGACTTTGACTCTTACAGAGAATGTATTACATGTCTCATTATGTTTAAACCCATTGCAAATATTGGCTCAGTGAATTCTCAAGATAGCTTCAAGAAGTGTGTACTATAATGTTTCCTCTTTAGATTACTGACGTTCACACAGCTACCAAACAACAAAGCCAGAATTCATGTTTCAAGTACACAGTCTTTACTTTTAACCAGTAAACCCCAAACCTTTTCTCCTTCTGCTCAGATATATAATTCTACAATACACAAGTGTTGTTTTTTCAAAGCCCCATGTATCCATTCAGTTCCCTTGGTTCCCTGGGTAATCTCAATTACAGCAGATGATATTGAAATACAGTACCATGATACATTTTCTGTTTTTGTTTATTGACAGTACAGAGGACAAACTAAACATTATCCTTCTGCAAAATAGGGAAGGATCCTAAATGGAAGTAACTATATTATATTCATTGTGATATCCCTAAAACACAGCACAGAGCCCAGACTCCCTTCAGGTGATTAAGTAATATTTGCTGAACTGTGTTTAAATCTGGTAAAGCTGACTAGACTTTACCACTGCAATCAGAATAGTTGGCTATTTAAACTTAAAGTGAATTAAAAACATGCTATGGGTGCTAAGGACTGAGATTTGCATTTCACAAATTGAAAATACATTGGGCAAAATCATCCCTACAAAACCTTACAGTTAAAAATAATTATTAAAAAAATGTCAATTACTGAAAGCTATGTGGAGGATAAATGGGCTGTGTGGTAATTATTGTCACTGGCTAAGGTAATTTCTGAGATGTAATATATCCTGTGAGTTTGATAGTCCATATAAACACAACTAATGATGGAATTTATTGATTGCTATGCAGACAAGGAGGCTGATGGTGTGTGATGTCAGGAAGCAGAAAGTAAAGACAACCTAAGGAGAAGTGGACAGAGGCAACATAGAGTATTAAGATAACAAAGGCTTATTTTTTTTAGGAAGATGAATTTGGTATGAGACATAACATTGTAAGGAAAGGAAAAAAATCCCTTGAGTAAATTGTGATCATTGTTAATGCGTGGCCCAATCATTAAAAATGTTTGTCTACATGGTAGACTCATGAAGAAGGCCTGTGATGGATGGAAGATGTCATGTTCAGACCTAATTAAAATGTCCTATTTGCTATATTAAGAGAAGAATACACATTTTGCTCAAGGTTTATCTCCACTCCACTGGAGTGAGGTGTAAGGGGACAGTTGCACACTAAGGCACTGATGTCATATACTTCTGAGAGGGTATGGCAAAGGAGGCAGATGCAATAGCTTATTTAGCTTTTGTCTTAGAATATCATTGCCTGTTCCTTAGCTATGGTAACTTCTACATATATTGAAGAATTTGTTGATTGGTTTAAAATATTAATACATAATATATTATAAGTAGTTGATTCATTTTGACCAAATTAAAAATATTTTTTTTATATCTTACCAACCAGGTCAGCAATTACTGTGTTCATTTATTTATTTTTTCCTCTTACAACCACTATGCACTATGAAATGATAGAATAATCACTAAAGTGATAGTCAATAAGCCTTATTTCTGTTTTTATATTTGTAAAACTCCAAAGTAACTTAAAATAAAATCATTCAAACACTATGGATTGCTAAGGACCTTTACAAAATTCTATAAAATATTATCCAAAACACTTGCTTAGTTAATTCCCTGAAATATTTGGTTATTTCTTTAAAATATAAATGTAAGTATAAAGACACTATAACAAGTAATCTATGATTATCATTTTTAGCTATCCCAAACCTCCAAAACTGCATTTCTCTTATGAAGTAATATATAAGATCAAAAGTCCGTGAAAGTTGTTGGGCATCACTGAGTTAAAAATTATCATTGTACACTGTCTCAAGCTACAGGCATCCCTACATCAGCATGTACATGTTCACTAGAATGAAGGAATCAAGAGTTACATAAAGCCTAAGAGTATACCAGCATTGATCCTATATAAATAAGATGTGGTATAACTGGAGAAAACCAAACCATTAACATTTTTTAGTACAAAATATATAAAATTAATTAGGCAAAGAACTTAGGCTAAAGACATGGAGAGTTTAGAAGTAACAGTTGAAATAGAGACCTATTTATGAAGTCTATACACCCCTAAGAGTGGGTGAATCTTCTATATTTAATGTGTGAGAACATACCACATGGATAAAATACAGTCCTCAGCGTGTTATAAAATCTGCAAATTTACTGAGATTTACGTGTTATAAAATCCATGCTGTTAAGTGCAGCATGGACTCATGTTCAAAATAAACACAAGATAAATGTATTTCCTGATTCAAGGTGATTGCTTAGGCTACAGCTTAAGGCACACCTCTAACATCCACAGGGTCTTGAGCGAACAACCCAGTCTGTAGGTACAAACCCACCCACCCTTACCTCCATACTTATCTCCATGCTCATCTCTTAGCTACCCCTGCAGCTCAGGGTATGCATACCAGCATGCAGTTCATCCATGGAGGAGAGAACTGGGGAGAGGCCTGCAAAACCCTTTGACGCCAGCTTGGAGCTGCATAATCAGGGAAATCTGAGATCTGAGATTTAAAACAGAAAGCATGGGCTCCGAATGGGAATGTCCTTTCAGCTCTTGACAGATCCCCAGCTAACTGGGGAGGAGGGTAGCATGAGGAGGGACAGAATGGAACTCTCTAATGCTCATTACCAAGAATCTCAAGGTAGTACTACACAGCTGATTAATCTCAAGATAGACAACTGGTTAAGATAGGCCAATAGAACTATTTCATTTGAAACTGAATGTTGTATCAAGACACACAGAAATGGCAAGGTTAGGGGGCACAGGTGTCTAGTGGTCATTTCACTGAAACAAATTCCCATGAGCCCCTGTTGCTTAGGTCCTTGGAACTTATCTTTCCCAAGGATGTCTTGCACAATTATTTCTTCAATTCTCCAATCCATCCTAGAATCTTTAACAAAAAATGACCTTGATTTGTTTAAGGTTGAAAATGTTGGTTTCTAGTATGTACACTAAAAGGATATAAGCTGTTAACTGCATCTATTATTGATCTAACTTGATTACTCTAGAAGTAAGAGAGCTACAATAATAACCAATAATGACTATAATAAACAAAAAAAATCTCACCCATATTCAAGGAAATATATAGCAGCCTTCCTAAAAATATAAGGCTCTCAAACCTCTCTGATGCTGATCCCAATACATGGACTTTAATGTAAAATAAGAGATTTTGAACAATCTGACACAAACTTTTTAATTAGTCCAATTTGTCTACTATTTATGTAGTAAGATCACTGCAGAATACTGTTATATAATTTCCAATTTATGTGTAAATCAGGGTCAAACTATGATCAAGTTATATTTTTCTGCATAAAATGCTAAAAATCTAATCACAATAAAATATTATCTTTGATCCTTTCCATTGAACTATCTCATATTTGTGAGATGTATAAAAATCTGCACTGTATTTTCAATGTAGTATTTCATTCAAATCTTCAGAATTTAATAGGTCTACTGTGAGCTGAAGGATAGATATTATTAAAACTCAGGCTCAGGATAAATATTTAGATGTACTTTACAATTGTTAGCAAATAGCTACAACAAAGAAAATTTAAAATATTTTTAACACAATCTTAAAATCTTCCTGAGTAAAATCTGTAACATTTGGTATGATTTGACTAAATTAATTTACTTATTTTAGGCTCACATTCCTCATCTGACAAATGGAGATAATAAAGTTCCTACATGAATAATAGAATGATGTGAACATTTAATGAGACCACCTGGGCTAAGTTTTCAGTGCAGACCTGACACTCAGTACATGTTCAATTAATGTTAGTGTTTTCCAGGTTTTTTAATATTGGCTACTCCCCCTCTCAGAATTTTAGTTGCTTTATCTATAAAATGAGTTCCTATAAGACTTAGCTAAGATAAAATATATAAAGCTGGTAAATCTCCTTAATTTATAGATGTTGAAAGTTCTAGTTCTTCTTGCACCCATCCTAGGCCAGCATTCATTCTACACCAAAATACATTAATTATATTTTTATTATCATTTACTATCTAAATATAGTTAGAAAATACCAGCATTAATAAATAATATTAGTTATTTACTTACAATGGCTTGATACTTGTTTAATCACTTTGCAAGGCTTAAATCAATAGATTTTCACAATAATTCAATGGTATATAAGAGGCATAGAATGGTTAAATAACTTGTCCCAGGTCACACAGCTGAGAAATAGTGAAGTTAAAATTTAAGCTATCATTATATAGCCTGTAAGATATTGTTTTCTAATTTAAATGGTGACGAATGAAAGTAATTAAAGTGTGTGTTCAATACTTCTAAAAATATTTGAAAATGGTTAAAAGATTTAAAAGTAGAGGTCTTGGAATATTTTTAGATTAGAAAAATCTGGAAGCTCATTGGATTCACTATCAAACTCAACATAATAGTTAAGTTGCTTAATAGGTTTGTAAAAATTATTTTATTTTTATTTTTAATTGTATTTTATTGTTTATGCTATTACAGTTGTCCCCACATTTTCCCCCTTTGCCCACTTTCACCCAGGATTCCCTCCCCACCTCAAGCATTTGCTATACTATTGTTCGTCTCCATGGGTTGTGCATATATGTTCCTTGGCTAATCCCTTCACCTTCTTTCATTCAGGTAAATGAATTATTTCAAAGATATTCTCACTTAAATGCCACATTATGTCCTAAAGAATAAAGCAGGATTAACATCTTGAGAGAAGATAAACATTTTAAGTGGCTAAACATTAAAATAATGATGGCACAATTTCCCAAAATATATATTATAAAGTGTTCCAAGACACCTTTATTTTAATAACATATTTTACATTTTTAAATATTATATATATGAAACCATTTATCACTTTCATGTTGGTAGTATGAGATTTAAGTCTCCTCATCTGGGAGGAAATATTATACCTACAGTGTGTAATAAAATATTGAAACATGTTTTAAATTCAAGACTATTCAAGTCAGAAATGAAATAAATTCAGCCAAAAAAATTTCTGTTGTAATCTTCACATAATTTCATTGGTGCAGGGCCCACCCAGGTAACAGAAAAGGCTCCCACACAAAATTGAAACCATTAGACTTACACCTGCTGCATCAAAGTAAATGAAAAATTAGCTTGCCTCTCAGAAATGTGGAAATAAAATGGATATTATGAATCTAAAATTTATAGGAAATAATAAAAGGCTAATAAGAACCAAGACACTCGTTCTTGGGAAAGAAGATAAAAATCAAGAGACTGAATACTTTAGATAGTAAAACTTATCTAAACATTTTGAGAAATTATAATAAATAAAATAGTGTAGAATGCTAAAGACATAGACTAATACACCATGGAAACATAACAGAAGACTTAAAACTGAATCTCATGTGTTTAGAAATTTGAGTTTTGGCAGAATTGGCATGCACAGTGGAAAGGGAAGAATGAACTCATCTAAACCAGCAGTCTCCAGGCTGAGTTAAGGTTACATCAGAGACGATGTAAAGATCTGGCAAGGAGGATAAAGGCAAATAGTTTAAAAAACTCAATTTCTAGCTCTCCATTTCCAAATATGAAGCTTTCTAGAACCGGTGTGCCTGAGAACGCACCTATGAGCATTCTGGTTCTCCTCTGCACACTCCTTCCACAACCATACCCCATACTTTCTAGAAGATAAGAGCTTTGCATCTTTCCCTCTGTTTGATATTCAAAAATATATATGGGCAAGTTTTGGCAGTGGCTCATTTAAAGTCTCACACCTTTAATTATTTGACTGTTTTCAAAGAATGATTTATCCAGATAAAGAGCTTTATGAAGCTGAAGTAAAAAAAATAACTTGAGACCACTTATTATACACTATTATTTACTACCAACACATTTATAACAAAAAAAATGCAACAATTTTTTGATATTAAGAAAGATGAAGATATACGTCCAAGTATAAATAAGTTTGATATTTTAAAACTCCTAACAAAGTTGTCTTTGGAAGTCTGAAACAAACTGTCATTGCTCATAGAGAAACCTCGGGAAGCATATACATCATTAGAAAAATGACAGCAGCTGATGTAGAGTGTTAGTAGCTCCAAGTTCAAGTTCATTTCCACTCCTCAGAAAATTGATTCCCTGTAATGACATCATTGTGCTTGATAAATGCATATGATGGCTGAAGCCATCATTCAACAGATCATGTAAAAAATTATGGTAGATTAACAATGACAACAACAAAGCTATGCCTTAACAAAGAAAGTTATGTGCCTCCTGAGATTATAGCAAGCAAAGAAGAGATTGCTGAGTTTGGATAGTTTTACACAAGTATATTTGAATTTACAATAAATGGAAATGGGGCATATTTAAAAATGCTTATATATTTATATTTATAGATATATTTATATTTTCTGATGTGCCTGCTCAATGACAAAGCAAAAGGGTGACCTTATTGTTCATAGTCATCTCTATAGTCATTTAAAAACATTGGCTTAAAACTCAACAAAAACACACAAACAGCTGAATTAAAAAATGAGCAAAGGACTTAAATAGATGTTTCTCCAAAGGAGATATACAAATGGCCCGTAAACACATGAAAAGATGCTCATCATCACTAATGCAAATTAGGAAAATACAAATCAAAACCAAATGAGATACCACCTAACACTCATTAGGATGGTTACTATATATTAAAAATAATAATAAAAACTAAAACAAACAAATAATCAAAAAACAGAAAAGTTCTGGTGAGGATATGAAAAATTGGAAAGCCCCTCAAAGTTAAAAATAGAGTTATCATATGACTCAGCAATTCTAATTTGGCACATGTACCAAAACCAATTGACAGCATGGACTCAGCAGATATTTGTACCCCTGTGTTCACAGCAGCATTGCTTCTAGAGTCAAATGTGAAGGCCATGCAGTGTCCTCTGACAGATGAGGCATAATCAAAATGTGGTCTACATATACAAGGGAATATTAGCCGGCCTTTAAAAGGACAGAAATTCTTATGTATGTTATAAGATGGATGAACTTTGAGGATATTGTGCTAAATGAAGTAAACCAGCCACAAAAGGATTAATGCTGTATGATTGCACTTATATGAGATATCTAGAATAGTCAAAGTCATAAACATGGAAAGTAAAATGGTGGTTGCCAGGGGTTGGGAGTAAAGGGAAGTGAGAAGTTATAGTTAGAAGAATACGGAGTTTCAGTTTTGCGAGATGAAGAGTTCTTGGATGGATATCGGTGCTGACTGCACAACAGTGCAACTGTACCTCATGCCATTGACCTGTATACTTACAAATGATGAAGATGGTAAACTTTGTGTTCTGTGCGTTTTACCACAATTAAAAATACATATGTTTGCTGATTGTCTACTGAGCATTAGGCACTGTTCTGGAAAAAGGTGTTACATTATAGCCTGATTTTATTTTTAACTTAAATTTGGAAAGATTCTTATTTTATTTTTCAAAGATTTTATTTATTTATTTTTAGAGAGAGGTGAAAAGAGGGAGAAAGAGAAGGAGAGAAACATCAGTTGGTGGCCTCACATAACTGGAGTGGAACTGGTGAACTTTCGCTTTGTGGGATGACACCCAACCAACTGAGTCACACTGGTCAGGGCATGGAAATATTTTTATTGATCACAAGCTGTGAATGCTAAAATACTCAGCCTTGATTTTCATAGAGTATGGGTCATTGTCATTAAAATGGCAAACATTATTTTCTAGGAGATTGAACTTGTATATATTTTTTTAAAAACATGGAATATGGGATATTTACATTCAGCACTTATTGAGTTTAGAAGTGAGACAGCTGTTGTGGGATGTGTATTTATACATTTATTTGAATTTTAAAAATAAAGGTAAGTTTATAATGATGAAAATTAAGTGTTTAAATTGGCTGCTTTACCAATGAGAATTGTGTTTGGTAAATAGTACACATGGCAGACATTTTCAAAACACTAAGTGAACTAAATTAAATATATAGCCTCAAAAATTTGTTATAAATATATTTATTTGATAAAAAACCACTAATAGTTAAAATTATTCATATTTCAAATTGATTATATCTTTATGACCCTTTGTGTAGAATAAATTGGGAATCATTTTAATATTACACTGAAAATATACATTTAAAATAATCTTTTATATGTATAATAAGGGCTCAAATAATAAAGGATAATAATAATAATAATAACACATCAGAATTATCTGAAGCTTTAAAAATCATGGGTGCCTGGACCCCACACCCAGAAATAATTATTTAAGTAGTCTGGAGTGGGGACTGGGCAGAGATATTTTAAGCTCCCCAGTGCATCCAGGGTTGAGACTACAATCACTGATGCATTTCACGATAGATAGTAAACATTGATTTTTTTCTTTTTTTTTAAAGATCTTATTTATTCATTTTTAGAGAGAGAGGAAGGGAAGGAGAAAGAGAGGGAGAGAAACATCAATGTGTGGCTGCCTCTCACATGCCCCCTAGTGGGGACCTGTCCTACAACCCAGGCATGTGCACTGACTGGTAATCAAACTGGTGACACTTTGGTTCACAGGCCTGTGCTCAATCCACTCTGCTATGCCAGCCAGGACTATCTTTTCTTTTTTTATGAGATAAGGAGTGAGGGAAGGAGAGACTGAAGGAGGAGCAGAAAGAAGAAAAACACTTCGCCTCTTCAGAGAAATACATTTGTCATAGTAGGCTGTGGATAACATTAGTGTCGGAACCAATGAGAAAAGAGGATATAAAATCTGGCAGGGAGTGGGCTGATTTCCAGGAATGGGCTTTCTTGGGTCCCGGGCAAATGTGAGAGAGCACATTTTCCCCCAATTTAAACACTGAGGCCATGGTTTACCCCTTGTTCAAGCTTACATTCTCATGGTTTCTTGTGGACATTCCACACCTTATTGGACAATGGCATCCAAAGCCCAAAGAAGCCTGTGTTCCACTCAAATTCATTTCATTGTGCTTACAATAGTTAATAACTATTGAGATAACTTTCAAGCGATACTCAACTCATAAAAATATATCTAGGCACAAAATAACTCATGTTAAAGATGATCTAGAAACATGGAAAAATCAATTACTGAATAACAAAATTACTAATTTCTTAATATTTTTATTTCTCTTTTATTAGATCAACACTTTTAGCTATACTACAGATTAAAAGAACCTTTAATACTTACAAGTATTAAAGTATGCTTATATTTACAGCAGTAAGGTAAATGAAAGCATTCTCCTGCCAAATGAATTCTTATGAGTCCTTGACAACCAGGATAATCATTTAATTTCACATTGTAGTTTATACCAGAATGGGATAAATAAGACAATTCTAATTAACTACTAAGAGATAAACAACTGAAACGAATACAGGGTATTTTCTCAATGCAACAGACAACAGAATAAAATAAAAAATAGTAGATTACAATACTAAGAAAGTTAAATGTACTAACTTGTAAAAAAATTCACAAAACAACATTATAGTGAATTATTTTGATAAAGGACTTGGGGAGAAGGAACAAGCAAAAATATAAAGCATTATTAAAGCTAAAATCTGGTGATAAAGTATGCGTGGTTCAGGGACATTTAAATGTTAGCACTGTAATGCAAAGATGAAAAATATGAAGATTATTTAATTTGGAGGTGCTTCTTAAGCTTAGTGATAAAGGCAAACCTATAAAGTAAAAGCTTAATTGTATTAAATTTAAAAAATTAGATAAGATGCACAGAGTTTAATAAGACAAATAGTTCTAAATGGTGTTACCCAACAGCAGCAATATCTAAACTGGGTCATTCTACTGTCAGCTAAACAAGAACTGCATTGCCCATCACTCTCTCTCCTGTATTATCCCAAGTATAATTTGGTCAAAATAAGTAGTTTGAGATGTGGAAGGCAAATGAAAAGCAGGAGACTGTACTCTGTGAATGTTGACATTGTTAGCAGATGAAGCAATACCCAAAAGACTCAAGTTTGTCCTTGATCTCTACCTGTATCTACACAGCTCTTCTTGACAGCTAAGCCTGCTGGAGAAGTGGTTTCTTGCTATTAATATGTTTAACTGTGGATCCTCAGAGGTAAAAACTTCCTCTAGACTTCTCTTTCAGCTTTCTCTTTCTCGGGCTACTTTCATGATTGAATTTACCGTTAAACATTCATTGTTGATAAACAAAAAAGTAGATAAATGTTTTTTATAAAAATATAAAAAAAATGAAAAGCATGAAGGACATACTTACATATTATAACTGAAGATTTATATAATTAGTAAAGAAAGAGCATGTCCAAACCAATATAAGAAAGTGAATAACTCAACAGAAATTTTGGCAAGAAAATAAGTGGACTATTCTCAAAAAAAAAAAAAAGAATGTAGATGATCAATAATAAGAATACTAGTTAAAATTTAACCTCATTTTTAACAGTAGATATAAATTTAAACAACTAAATCAGGAAAATTTCCTTATAAAAGTTTAATAAAAACCGGTGCTGCTGAAAAGTATAGACATAGATAAATTAATTTACCTAAACTAAAAAGGCAAAGTGATCTTGATGGAAGTGTGTGGAAGAAAGGTTTAAAATGATGAATTATGGAGACAGGGAAAGATACTCAGAAATTGAGGAGAACTAAGGAATAAGCAGCCCTAACAGAGAGCATGTGGAGAAACAGTAAAGAAAGCTGGGCGAAGGGTCGCCAGTGGAAATTTAGGTGTTTATACTCATTCTTAAAAGATGATGTACATTAAAGTGATAATTTTGAATACTCTCAGGCTGAGAAATTGCCTAGTAGGACCTCGTAGTCGGTTATTTATTCTCTAAATACATATCCATTTCTTTCCTCTACCTTAATTTTGAAAAAATACATTTCCTAGGTCTCCTTTAGTTTGATTATGCGACAAATTTTTGGCTGATTAGTTATAGGTTGAATTGATATGCAACAGATTGAAGGGAAACTTTAAAAATATGTGCTCTTTGTCTCTTTCCCCATCTTATTTTTTTTCTGCCCAGCAGGAAGGGAGACATAATGACTAGAGCTAAACCATCCATTCTGAACTATCATCTCTCCAACAGTCCAAATACCCACCTCCTTATCTCTATTCCTACTAATCGCATATTAATTCATTATTCTTTACCTACCCCTTTAGCCATCTGTTCGAACAATCAACTCACTGGGCAATACCCTTCAGTGTACTTGTTTGTGGAGGTACTATAAGAGTATTTGTTGAATGAATACTAATCTGAGAATACATTTTCTTTCTTTTCTAATTTTATTTTAATCATTGTGCAAGTAGTTTTCTGTCCTTTACTCCCATCCCAGCCCACCCACTCCTCCCTCTCCACCTCCCTCCCATTTCCAGTCCCCCTCCCCCAGTTTTCAATGAGCTAGTCGTGAACTTGTTTTTCCTATTTCCTTCATCTAACAACTCCCCTCACCCATATGGTCATCAAGATGGTAGCCTAGTAGGCAGGCTTGCAGATCATATCCCTGCAATCTGGTTTCAATGAACTTGTATGAGGGTGGCCATGTGACCCAAGATAGGTCAATCAGAGTCCCCTGCCATCAAATTTAGAAATGTAACTAATCAGTTTTGCAACAATGTGTCAAAAACCCTTGAATCCTGTGGTGCACTCCTGTTTCTGCCTATGTGTGCTCAAGCAGAGAAAGCTGGTTCCATGGAGACGGGACTGAAATAGATAGGGAGAGAGAAGCAATTAAAAAAGATAAAGAGGCACAGAAAGATACAGCTCAAGTTCCCTCTTTTTCAGTTCCTGGTTTTAGAACTCTACTGAAGCTGGACTGTTTTCCCTGACGTTGGGTTTCCTGAGATTCCTTGTACCCTTAAGTAAACTCCCTTTATGTTTGACGCTATTAGCAATTAAACTAGACCTAGTTAACTTAGAAGTTTCTTAGAAATTATCATGAGAATGTACAAAAACGAAAACACCAAAAAGTAAACCAGTCGACATAAATTCAAACCATACTTTTTTTTCTGAGTTATTTCCTGACCTTTTAGTCACTAATTTAAAACTCTGTATTTTCTAGCTCCTCTGAAGCAAATTTCCAGCAATTTATGTGCTCTCATTTTGCACAAATCCTTCAAGAGCCCATTCTATATTAAACATCATTCCCTCCTTAAAGGAGACAATGCATGTGCTGGGTCCAGTTTGATCTTGGCAAGGACTAGGTATTCAATATATATTAGTTTCCTTCCATTGTCTTGATTTTCATGTAGCCATCACATGTTTCCATAAAACATGAAGATTGTATGCAACTGATCGATGAAGGAATAAGGTCGACACAACACAGAAATTGTGTTGATTCCTATGCGACTTTTGCCACTACAATAATGTCTTGTGCCACCAAGGCACAGCAGATGAAAATGCTGAAAAGAGCTGAGCCCAGACGGCCACATCGAATGCTGGGCTGCTGAGTGTATTTCACTCAGAGGTCTTTGCTGCTTCTCCGTATGCCCTCTTTTAGAAGTACTTGTTTGTCCTGTGGTTTTTCCAGTCTTTGGTCACTTTTCTTTGGTCTCCATAATTCAACAGCTCTTAACCCTTTTTATACCACCCTCCCATCAAGATTCCTTGCCTTCCACCCTCCCCTCCCCTCGCCATTTTGGATAAAACACTATTTTACTGAAAAGTGTCCTTACTAAAATCTTAAAATGTTTTAAACTATGCCAGTATTTATTACAGTTATTATTTATATTAACACCATATAATGTAGTTGCCTATCCTCATCCTGGCTTTCTCAAACTCTATTTTTCCATCAGCCTCTTTTTTTGTATGATTACTCAAAAGAAGGTTTTTCAGAAACTCATACGTACCTCTCTGCACATGTGTGTGTCTGTTTCATCACGTACAATAGACAGGAAGATTGGTTTCTAGCCCTGGCTTAGTATTTGTGCATGTGTAAATACCAGTAGATTTTATTGAAACCTACTTATTTATGTTTGAACCAATGGGATATAAATTTCTGAGTTCCACATGTATTAATTCTAAGTATACCTGTAGCTTATATGTCATATGTATTTGTTTCAGGATAGAAAAGCATATCTTTCAACTGTGCAATGAAAAATAAAAAAATATATATCATAAGCATAAAGTGGAAATCTTGTTCATAAACATTAATACTAATTTTGAATAGAAAAAAGTTAGTAAAATGTAGTTTAGTAAAAATTGAAATGCCATATTTTCACAAATTCTCTATGTAATGATCTTGCTGACCCTTATATTAAGTATAAGGATTTTCATGGCAATTGGAACAAATTCTAGTTAGAAATCATATAAACTGAATTAATGTTAATATTCAGATTTATGGTAGTCCTTACTAGGGCTATTTCAAGGGCTAAAGCTTACTAAAATGTATGCTGAAGTATTTTTATTTAAAATTACGAATGAGCAAAGTTATATCACTATACTTGAATTATAATTAAGTGTAACCATGCTAATTACAATATTCAGTTTATCATTATATCATTACATTTTTAAATGTAGATAATTTTGACATTGAAATGCTAATTTTATGAATTTTATTGAAAGATAAAGTAATATCTGATATTTTATAAATAGTTGACTTAAATAAAATGTTAAAGTAATTAGATCCATTCATGGATTTGATTTTTTAATTTAAAATAGCTTATTAAAAATATAATTAAAAAACTCAATTACAGAGCCCTGTTGTTTAAAATATGGGCATGGGATAAGGATTAAGAACATAGTCCCTGATTAATGAGAAGCAAGTAACTTGGCCCTAGGTCTTAATGTAGAATGCTGTTATTGGTTGATCACAACAATGAGGCTTCTCCTCAGAGGCTTGTCTCAATTAAACCAACAAAGGAATGTGAGGACAATAGCTGGCATGACAGAAAGTAGAAGGTTGCTGCCACAAAGATTCTCTTTCTCTTCTGGTTCTAAATTTTGTTGAGTGTCAACTGTATTTCCCTGACCTCTTTCCCCACAAGACTGGATCCAGAGATGCTAGAAGGTCTTTATTAATGTATTTAGAGTATTAAAATCTGAAAGATAAGTATATCTTTCTTTTAAATTTTTAGTTTAAAAAAACCTGCAAAGGATTAGTATCTTGGTTGTGATTTCTTTTTGGCCATTAATTAAGCAACCACAACCCTCATAATGTGTCCTTAAAGGCAACAAAGGTATTTGCTTCCTAGTTACAATGCTGGACAACACAATGTCAAATACAACTCTGCATATATACAGTATGAGTCTATAATAGCCCTAATTATAAGTAATATTCCTATAAGTAATACAGGAAATCATATGCCATGTTAGCATCAACTACACTATATGACCAACAAGATAACTCCGAACCTTTGAAAACATTTTTTTGTCACTCACCGTGCATATCTAAAACAATTTGGCAGAGATATTTTCCTCCAAAAATTTAGGGGACCAGGCAGAAGTAGATGCATCATCTGGAAAATGAGGTATCCCTTGTCCCACAGCAGTGGAAGGAAGACCTGAGGGTGTCTACCAGCTTAAAATGCTTTAACCTGGCAGTGACACATGTCACTATTTCACAGCACATTGGTCAGATCTTTTCCACTTGGGTTAACCTTCCCAAGGGTCTGGGACACATGGAGAAAAAATGGATGCTTTGCAAATAGTAAATGCTTCTGTCACAGACAATAATGGGTTTTAAAAATTTGTGGTATTTGTTTATAAATCAATGAATTAATTCACCATTTTTTCCTTCTGATGAACAATCAGAAATTTTGAATCAGTAAAAATCAGTTACCTTTCTTTAACTGAAAGGTCAAAGGGACAATTTTCTACATTAATATATGGCATATATTTTGTAAAATATGCATTTATATATGACATGTCATTAATATATAAATTGGAAAAGAAAATATAATCAAGGACATATATTAATTATAATAAATGACAATACTTTGTTAATCAATAAAAGATACTTTGTAGAAATATAAGGCAATCTTGTTAAATAAGTTAATTTTTTTACTTGAGAACCCAATGGGCATTCACCTAGCCAATAAATAAAGTGTAATTTGCAGTACCACATTTAATTAAAAAAATATGAATTGGATCTCAATAAAGATTATATTTAACAAATCATGACAAATTTTGGCAAAAGATTTTAGCTTTAGGTACAAAAGGTGCATTGCAGTTTATAAGAAAACCTAGAATAGACATAGTCATATACAATCAGATAAAGAAACTACTGTCTCCTGGGTTGGGTTCAAGTTTTACAACATTTGTTCATAAGGTTTGTTTTCTTTTCCCTTTCCCCTTACTAAAAAAAATTCTGAATTCAAAATAAAATAAATCTGTAAAAATGAGGATCAGTTGAATATTGAATTTTTTTAAAACAGGATATACAATATTTTAAAATATTTTAACTAGTATATTAAAACATTCCACTGTTAGTGATACTCGCAATACGTCTGTTTTCTTTCATGAGCATTTAAAATTACTGACACACTAGATATGGCAGGTATAGTGCAACTGCTTTTACACCCCTCCTACTTATGATTTCAGTAGTGTTCTGTGCTGTTACGACTAAATATGGCCAAGTTACAGTGCTATTAACATCAGTAAGGAAATCAACCTGACTGGTATTATTTAATGTAATCCCTCGTTATCTTAATTTTCCAGAGATGCGCAAGTAATTAAATTAACTATTGTTGTGATGATGATAATGATAATTATATCTAACATTTATTGAGTAATTACCATGAAGAGTCATTGTCCAAAGCTCCTGGCATATATGAACCTGCTAAATGCTCACAGTTATCCTTTAAGGTCATTTCTAGTTTTTAGTGCTACAGTGAAACTAAGGCACCTGGATGAGTATTTACTCAAGGTCACATAACAAGTAAGTGGCAGACTCAGGCTTTAAACTTAGGAAGAATGACTCCAGATCTGCTTGCTTAACGCCTGTGCTGTGAAAAGGTGCCCGTAGTAGAGAGCAGGCATTTCTGACAGCAAAGGTCTGCATGAGGAGGCCCCGCGTTTTCCCTTCCCTATGTCTTCATGCCCCATCCAGGTGCTCCCCTCCCAGCATATCTGCCTCGCCCGTTCTGACGCCTGGAGTGCTCTTCCCTGACATGCTTGCATAGCTGCCTTTTATTTCACTGAAGCCTTTGCTCAACTGAAACCTTCTAAAGGACAGTTTCTATTGACATTATGTGACACAATATTGCCTATTATGTGATTTTTTGCTTCTGTCACCAGAATGTAAATCAATGAAGGCAGGGACTTTCTCTACCCTGAATGCTCACACATATGAAGGGGGACCCAAAAAACCCAGGATTAACCTTTGGTGGGCCCCTTGTAGTACAGGCTCCCCATGCCAGGTGAGTGTTCTAGGAGCCCATCTGTATCAGCGCACCAGCTGCCTTTGCTTGTGAGAGGCTGCATTCAGCTCCATTGAATATTTTTGAAGACTCTTTCGATGTGTTTGCCCATTTCATGATGGGTGATTTATGAGCAAATCTGCCCACACCACGCTAATTGTTCAGCAGTTTTTGACCAAAAATGGCAATATCCTGGTGCCCCACCCTCCCTGTTTACCTGATATGGTCCTGAGTGATTTTTTTTACTGTTTTGGGCAGTGGAAAAAAAGTGTTGATAGGAATATTGCATGAAATGGAGAGTACTTTGAAGGTGACTGAAGTTTAAACATGTAAGAATCAATGTACAATTTTTATAAAGAATTTCTGGGATTTTTGGGTCCCCTCTCATACAACAAGGTTTGGATAAATGATTTCTACTAATGCATTTGATGATCTATCAGTCTGTCCATTTATTTATTCAACCATCGATCCAGCCATATTCCCATTCTTCCATTATTTATATACTCTTACATTATACAGTGCTACCTACATATTATCTAATCATAATTTATTAAACATAAAAGTTGTTTTTAATTATTTCATCAAGTTGAGATATGTAATTTTTTTCTACTGCCTACCATCTTCCTTTTTTCCCCTTTTCTGACACATTTATTTTAAAAGAAAGTTGGGGAAGACAGAAACGCAACATGAGGAACACTCATGGGTTGAATAAAAATACAGCTTTTTATCTAAACTAAGTGAAGAAGGGAAGTTTTGAAACCAAACTCTCCAGGGCTCTGTTTGCAGATTTATGTATTCGTGAACTTTATATGCAGCAATCACTGTTTTGTGATCTCCTAAGTTCAATTCGAGTCAGGAGTGAGGCTGCACTGAGATCATTATCATCAAGCCGCTGTTTTTCACTCCAGATCAATTACTGTTTAAAAGGCACTTAGGAGTCATACATACAGATTTTAAGGGGAAAAAGATGAAAGGTGTGAAGGCGGTTATAATAAAAAAGATGTCTTTTCTGACTACGAGTGAAGACAATGTACTAAACTTCTAAAATTATGACACTGGCTTCTCTGACTTTATTCCCAAGTTATTTCCTTCCTTTCACGTTTAGGCTTATTTGGGAGCATGATGTGTTTTGATCTGTATGCATTTGGGGAGAGACAGAGTAGCTACTGTTTGCTTAGAAGGCTTTATTGATCTGGAAACATTTTCTATTCCCTGAATTCTTTCTTTTTCACTGAACTTAAAACTGGTCATTATTCGATGTGATCCCCTAGACTTTTCAGCGGAAAAGGCAACATCTTATACCAACTGTTACTGGTTCCCACCTGAGGCACCGGGTTCACCAGTGTCTTGGAGACAGTTCACAGAGCAGTGCTAGAAATGTAAGACACCAGAAGGATGCATGGGGAAGGATAGGAAATGTTGGGAGTCAAGAAAGGGACATTGAAAGGGGAAATGAAAAATAAATAAAGCCAAACCCTGTGCAAAACACACATGTCAGTCCTGCTTTGAGGAGATGTGTATAGCACACTGCACAGGGCTGTCTGCATCAATAATTGTATGCAGACCACGTGAAGAAAACAGAATCAGATCTTAAACATTGATATGAAAGCATTGTGCCTAAAACAATGTCAAGTCTATTGCTGTTGTTGTTCATTTGTAGTTTCAGCCAACAGATTTTCAGTACTTACTATATCTCATGCATTCTTCAAGGCATTTAATACAAATTATTTAATCCCTGTAAGAACTCTATGAGATGGAAGCAGTATCAGTTCTGTTTTACAGCTGAGAAAATGAGACAAAGGAAGGTTGTGTCCAAAACCACAGAGCAGATTACAAGTAGGTAAGCTAGGATTTGCAATGTGGTCTTGTGGCAGAACTGACATAAATGCTATTTAGTATTAATAGTAAACTCAATAAGAATCAAATAAATTATTGCACTTAATAAATAATATTCTGATTGAAAATTGATTATTTAAATTTAGAATTGACACATTTATAATTCCATTGATGGAATATTTCTTTTTCTTTCTATACAAATTCTCTTCCTATTTCTCTGCTCTATAGAATGGTGGTTGCATTTTATGATTTTTGTACAAGTCATTTTTAAATCAATTTGAATTAAATAAAGATATCAATTTCATAATCTTTCACTTAATTTTCTATAAATAAGTTACCTGCTTCCTTGTTAACTTGTCCAAAAATGAGATATGCTTCTTAATTTGTCCCTGGGTAGGCAAAATAATATATCTATTATTATATTTTTATTTGTTCATTTTTCTTTGAAATAAATAAATAAATTTGATAGTAAATTTAAGATGGCACCAGAATGCAAAGAAAATAAAGGAATATATCTAGCTTTATTTGGCCATTACTAAACATTATATAATACATTGAGTTGAAAGTTTTAGAATGAAAAGTAAAAAATAAATATGAAGTTCAAACAGCTTTCATATTTGCAGGTAAAGTATATCACCACCAAATAGATATCTCATATCTATCTATCTATCTATCTATCTATCTATCTATCTATCTATATCTTTTTCCAAATATATATCTCTTTCTATATATATATATATCTTTTTCCTTCTTCCACTCTCACTCTTAATCAATTTTAAACTTTGTCTTGTAAAATAAGACAGAAAAAGTCAAGAGCACATGTGGGGTATAAAACTGAAAGCAACAATTGGACAAATAATAAAAACAAACAAAAACTCTTCCCTGGCTACTGTGGTTCAGTGGATAGTGTGCCAGCCTGCAAACCAACAGGTTGCCATTTCAACTCCCAGTCTAGGGCACATGCTTGGGTTGAGGGCCAGGTCTCCGGTACAAGGCACACGAGAGGCAACTACACACTGCTGTTCCTCTCTCTCTCTGTCTCCTTCCCATCCCCCTCTCTAAAAAAAAAAAAAAGTTAAATAAATTCATGGATGGTTACCAGAAGAGAAGAGGGGGTAATAAAGGGTAAAGGGGGGTCAAATTTATGGTGACAAAAAAAGATTTGATTTTGCATGGTGAGCACACAATGCAATATACAGATCACGTATCATAGATACTGTACACTTAAAACCTATATAATTTTATTAACCAGTGTCACCCAATCAGTTTAATTTAAAATTAAAAAAATAAATTGAATTCTTATTGTGGCAAACAATATATTTTTAGTAAAGTGGTGTAATAAAAAATATGCATAGATTCTAGAATAGTCAGATAGTCCTATGAAAATCTCAAAAATGGTCTAATGTGATCCTGTCATTTTGCAAACAAGGAAACTAGGTTCTAAAATGATATGACCAATATTAGGTGACTAGTGTCAAAACCCTGAAAAGGGTTATAAGTCTACAGTCTAAATAAACCTATAAAAATATGGTGACTTGCTTTTTGAGATTTCCTGGCTCATTTCCCCCCCAACAACTTTGATGTGATCTTTTTTTTTGTCCTTCATCTGTCCCTGGACTACGTGATTCCACTCCCAGTGGTATTTTTATTTGTTTGTTCTTTTTTTTTTTGTATTGGTTTTGAGCACAGGATGCTGTCCTGGAAAGTAATCCTGATGGATCCATGTTGAGTGTTAATAGTGCCTGGACTGACTCACAGACTTGCCACAGGCCCCTGGGCCCATTCGTTCTCAAAGTGGGCTAAACCCCTCCCAGCTTTAGCTGCCATTCTCAGACCACCTGACTGATTTTCCAGTGGATATCTCTCTGTTGGCTTTATGGTGATTCTCCAGCCTTCTCTCTTATAAATACCAAACAGGCCTTGTGGCTGTTGCCAGTTTGTCCCCATTAGCTTCTGGGTTTTGCAGAAAGGAATTTTCATTCAGTTTTGTTGTACACGCTTTCAATGGCTTACTGACTTTGCTTGCTAAGTGTGACTGTTTTGATATGAGGACTTTGGAAAATCCATAAGCTACTCTGACACCACCACCACCATCTCTCCAGAATTCTCCCTTATTTATTTTTTTACTTTTAAAAGTTTTGTTGACTTATCATTTAAAATTACATTCCATTAAGTTAATTAATATGAAGTTTTAAATGTAATGGTTTTAGTATATTTATGAAGTTGTACATCAATCACCATAAAAAGTTGGAATATTTTCATCACCCTTAAAGAAAACACTTATTCAATAATATTTGTTCTCCAACTCCACATTTTCTTTAGCCCTAAGTAACCATTAATCTATTTTTCATCTCTACACATCTACTATTCTGTATATTTCATATAAATGGTAAAATAAAACACATAGTCTTTTCTGATTGGCAGAAGATGGCAGAGAAATGAACATTAAGTCATTTTTCTAAGTACTTCATCTCAAGTGGAAAACAGTAACAATTCCATGATAGATTTTTATGGCAAATTATTTGCATATGATTTGAAGTTGATTTCCTGATCCAGGATAATAGGGCAACATTTGAGAACATGGCATACTTAATAATAATAATGATTATTATAGGAATAAAATGCAATATATACATTTTACTATGTGCCAAGACAATTCCAAGCCACTTCATATATTTTATATCATGCTTAATATTCACAGAAATCTGTGATAGAAGTAACATCATTATTATCCCCATTTTATCAATGAGAAACTTGAGGCAAAGTGAAATAAAAACCTCACCCAAGCAAGTCAGTGGTAGAGCCAAGTTCCACACCCAGAAAGTTCAACTCAAGACTTACGGTGACTTGCAATCTAAGCCATTTCTCATTACTCCTATTTCACAACACTGAGAGTATATTGGAATATAATTTTAAAACTGAAGAATAATTATATTTTTTAGTTCCATATGTAGTTTTCCAAACTTTCTCATAATGCTTTTTTTTGCTTTCTATATTGACTAAAAATACATAATTTGAAAATTCTCATTATTTTGTAGCAAGTTGTCCTATTAACAGCAATGTTTACTTTTCCCTAAAATATATTTAATATATAATTAACTATATTCAACTATAATTGACCACAATTTGCCTCTTTATTATTTATGACATAGAAATAACTATAGTAGTTTATCACTAAATATCAGATATTAAAATATTACTCAGTAAGATAAGTATTGGATTGAACTGAACAAAATTAACTATAATCATGTAAATTTTCACAGGACTTCAAGATAAGGAGGAGAAGAAACAGTACAAACTTCTGCATGAAATCTGGCAAAGTTGGAATAATTTTCAGTTTTCTTCTGTCCTGAATCAAACCATTTAGGAGTGATTCTGCTTCCCTTGAGAGAAAAGGAATTTCTCTTGTTTAATAGAAGCTTCTCTTTCTTCCCTAAAATATAAGAAAAAGCTTTGAAAAAACTTTTAAGTTGCTAGAAGCAACTTGAGTAAATATAATAAAAATTTACCACATTACTAGGAAAGTTACTAGAAAAGAGCACCACATTCTGACTTCTATGACATCTTTTCATGATTATATGTTCAGAGCCCTCCTTTCTGCTGTCTTGGCACCCTCCCACACCCTTCTCTAAGCCCAAACCCTGTCTCCTGCATACATGGATACCTGAGTTCTGTGCCTCCTAGATCACCTGGGCTGCAGAATTCTGACTTTATAAAACATGTTCCTGGAAACTTAGTGGGGAGAATCAAACTAAAGAACTGGATTTCTAGGGAGAATCCTTTGAAGCAATCCTGGTCATAAAAAGAGCAGATGCTATAACATCACCAAAAACCAGAGTCACATTTTTTAACTTCCTCAGTGAAGTCATATTTTAATATGAGAGCAACAATAAAATTAAATAGTATTCAAGTTTAGCTCTCAGTCCCAGGAGGCTGTCTCCAAGTGACTCAGTGCAGAAAATCACAGAAGGCTTCATTGGCAGTGCATACCACACAGTACTATTTTGGAAATCAGATGGAATAATTCCTCAGAAAGAACTATGCCAATTGTGAAAATGTACAAATGTGTTTATAATTATTTCTGACATTTCCTAGGTATTTTTGTAAGAAAATCTGACTATAGTTAGACTTCACCTTTAGAAGCATGATAAATAGCAAAGTTTTTCAAGTTGCTCTTCACTTGTGAGAGCAGCTTCTTGCATACCCTCGGCATAGCGATCAACTTGAGTTCTGCTTGAGCTGTACCTGGTTGAACTTATTTCTCCTACAGTTGCTAACTGCTGGCTTTCTAACTCTCTTTTACTGGTTCAAAACTAATTTAAAGTAGATAAATGTATATAAATATTAGGCCTACATTTTAAATGGTGTTGAAAAATAAATAATTCAAAAGAGAACTCTTCTGCATCTTAGAAAGGAGTTGGTATGAAAGACAGACATTACTTGTATAATAGACGAATGGAGAAAATACTGTCTATTAACATGGAAGTGTAGGTTCCACAATTATGAAATGACCTCTTTCAATTCATTTTATGTGTGCACAGAATATATAACAGCAGAATATTTTATAAATATGAAACAAAGATAAAAGGGCTAGATTATCAGTGTGCTTCCAAATGGAAATGTTATCGACATGTACCAGTCATGCAGTTTTTAAGTTCAATTGCAGCTCCTCCTCCTAGATCCCTTGTGGATATCTTGAAATACAACTTTAAAGTTTCTTCATTTCCCTAGCAGAATGACAGCCTTTTGCCAACGATGCCCAGAATTCTGCTTACTTTCTTGCCATACTTTTGATAGTAGTTTCTCTGTCTGAAAGTAAAAAAAAGTTTGCATTAGGAAAATAATTAAACACATGAGAAAAAGAAGAAGAAAAAACAATCAGAAGCATTTGATCAGTGAAAATTGATTTAAAAACATTGAAACTGTGATTAGCTATGATATACTTTACATTATCAAACAGACATATTAATCTATGGAAGTGCTTTCTAAAAGTAATACTAGCAGAAGTCACAATACATTTCTTTTGTTATTTTCAGAGACACCGTTATTTAAAAAAGTCCTACTTAGTTCAATCTACCCCATCTTGCATGTACACAAAATTCTCTGTATTTGATGGAAACTGAGAAGTTTACAGAAATCCTGGGTTTATAGCTCTGCATATTCCCCCAACCTTCCATGCACACTCTTTCATGGCTGAGATTGCACCTTCTTAAAAACCTGAAATAACTTAGAGAAGGGAGGGAACAGAGACATGAGAGGAGGAATATGGGGGATCACTTATCCCTGATGAACATGATAAAGTAATTTTGGAGTGAATTGAGCATGGATGGGAAGTGATAATTTCTAAATTCAGTCAGATTTCAAAAATTCTATTATTCTGTTATTTTTGACTACTGAAAATTCTATTATATCATGATAATTATAGAAGCATCCACTATAAATATTCTATACCAAATTCTTCATTTATAAAAGAAAAATTAATTTCCTAAAACACCTATAAATATTTCCTCTGAATGTCTAAGGTTGGCCTACCACAGTACAGTATTATGGTATATGAAGAGTCCCAGTGTAATATGACATGAAAGTAAAAAACATGACATGACATAAAACCCTAACGACCAAATCAAAATGATGCCTAAAGTAAAACAGAACATAAGCCAGTTGAGCACAAAGACAAGGCTTAAATTGTCTACATTTTTCTTTGCTATTTTGAGCCTAGCCTATTTTGGTAATTAGATGTTTAATAAATCATGATAATGACTACATGAAACATAAAAATAAATAAATAAATTGTGTTTATGGTTAGCCCCAAATAATTAATATCTCAGGGCCCAGTGGCTGTGTTTTTATGGTGAACTCACAAGAAAAACTTTCTGTGAAATTTGTAATCAAACAGGGGAATATTAATTTTAATGGCAGACAGAAAATCAAGAAAGATATGGCAATGGATCTATAGCATAGAATTATGAAATATATAATTTACAGAGTTTTTTAAAACATAGGCTAATGAAAGAAATGTTTGAAATAGACAACACAAGGAGTTAGCATGCCCAGTTTCATGAGCACCATGAACTTTGGGGGAACCAATGTTAATAAGTATGCGGACCCTTGTTCTGTGAGGGAGACGCAGATCAGTCAGGTGGTGCTTCCTGTGCCGATTCACAGACAGAAGGTGGAACTCGCATCAGTTAGACTAAAATTCACTTTGCAAAAGAACTAAGATCTCAACATCCATTCCAAAACAACAACAAATCTTTACATCCAGAGACTCTAGTAACTTCTGTATTAAGAGGGTGGAAAATTCACACCTAATTAACAGAGTTTCATATCTTTCTGATGACTAACAAAGGGAAGCCCTTTTCAAGGTTAGCCTTTGACTCTCAGTGATGTCTCACTGATCTGGAATCAAGGGCATGGTAAGTTTAATTAAAGATTAAAGTAGAAGGGGTCTGTCTGACACAAAGCTATATAACAGGCATGGGTATTGATAAAGTCTGTCTCAATTTACAAGCTTAACTCACTTTGCTAATTTTTCCTTTTAATTTGTTTTTGTGGTTTAGGGAGCCACTCATCAACTATGCCAAGCCTCAGGGGGTTTTCACCAAAAATCATCAAAGAAGTTTGTGTGATCACTTTATTCAACTAAATGAGAACCATTTCTTTTTTTTTAATAACTGTTTTTTTTGTTTTATTTTTTAATTAATGTTTTTATTGTTGTTAAGTAGAGTTGTCTTCATTTTACCCCTCCACTCCTCCCCAGCCCAGCCATCCCTACCTCCCACCCTGGATCCTACCCCCCTTTCATGGCGTCCGTGTGTCCCTTATGCATGTTTCTGAAAACCCCTCTAAATGAGAACTGTTTCTTAAATCTTACAACTGTTTTTTAATAAAAAGGTATTTGAAAAACACATTCATTGTCATCTTTATTATATTTTATTGTTTATGCTTTCACAGTTTTCCCAAATTTTCCCTTTGTCCCTGTCCACTCAGCGCCCCCATTCCCTCAGGCAATTCCCACACAGTTGTCCATGTCCGTGAGCCACACATTATATCCTTTGGCTATTCCATCTCCTACAGTTATTTTACATCCCCATGATTATTCTGTAACTACCAATGTGTGCTCCTTAATCCCTTTACCTTTTTCACCCATTCTTGATCGACCTCCCATTCATGGTCATTTTATGTGGTAGAAAAAGAAAAAAGAAGTGAATTATTTTGTAAACCAACCATTGATTGACTTAGTTATATGTTATTGTAGAACACATGAGGTCTGTACAGAAAAAGTTCAACCATTGTTAATATAATGAGAATGGCTTGCACAACATTGATGTAACCTGGCAACCAAGAAGAGTGGACTGGGGTGCACATGTATGAACAATGACGACTTCATTGTACTAGTCAGTGGGGGTAGTAGATGCCATTGAGTGAGAATGTGTACTGTGTGGTTGCATTTAAAATGACTGAGTGAGTAGAGCAACACATCTGCATCAAATTTTACATTAAGCTTGAACATTCCTCTGTGGAAACTATTTGGATGATTCAGAAGGCCACAGCTTTGGGCAACTGGTGATTGGCAGCTTCATCACAATAAAGTGCCCACTCATGCATCACATCTCATACAGAGTTTTTTGGTGAAACATCAAATCACCCAGGTGACTCATCCCCTTTATAGCCCAGACTCAGTGCCCTGTGACTTCTGGCTTTTCCTCAAACTACCTTTGAAAGGGAAGAGATTTCAGACCAGTGATGAGATTCAGGAAAATACGACATTGTAGCTGATGGCAATTGGGAGAACTGTGTGAGGTCCAGAGGTGCCTACTTTGAAGGGGACTGAGGCATCATTGTCCCATGTACAATATTTCATGTATCTTGTATCTTCTTCAATAAATGTCTCTATTTTTCATATTATATGGCTTGATACTTTATGGACAGACCTTGTAATTCTATACATTTTACTATTGTTCCATTTTGTATGTCACATATCAAAAATCTTATCCCCATAATTATCAAAAGCATTCATCCAAATGTGCAATGGAAATTTATTTATTGACTTATCAGTCCACTCATTCACTTATTTAGCATTCACTTGATGTTCACACAATTCCACATACTATGTTACATACCTGAAACAAAAAGAGTGAGAAGAAAGGGTGCCTACCTTGTGATGGTAATAACGTAATAGGAGAGAACCACAGAAGTAAATCATTGTAAAATTACTACAGAAATATAAAACAGAGCAACTTTTTAAAAAGTGGTTAGGTATCTAACCACAAATATTTGTTCCACATACATTGGTGCCTTATTTATTTACTTAGTATTCTGATTTCAATTCTTCCTGAATTAAGCTAAATCTCTCAACTGAAATTCATGTCTTTGCCACTGAGTAAGAATATCTCTTGAATTCATGTAGATGTTGAATTCAAGAACCCAAAGCAACATACAAATAAAAAGTGATAACCACCCTAATAATAATTTAAAATAGACATTAATATAATAATGTTTAAGTAATAAAATTTGAAAAGAATACTCTTCTTATAATTTATTCATACAACTTTCAATTTATTTCCCTTTTATTATGCATATTAAACCCCTTGTCTCATATGTTGCTTATTTGGTTTGACAGAGTTTGTCCTCATACTTTATTCCACTCTTTCCCTTTTGGGTCATGTAAGAGCAGCAATAAGAAATACTGAAAAGGGTGAGCCACTTCAATTGTAGATACGTATTAATAAGGAACTGTGCAGCCACTTGGAATTTCAGTATCATATGTTTAAGGTGAATATATAACTTTTCCTTAAATTATTAAGCAATTTTTCCAAAACCAATTGATCAGCAACTCTTTCCTCCAACTCTTTTTTTAATCATATTTTGAGTCTGTTTCTAGAATTTCCAGATCATATAGTCTTTGATCTATATTCCTCCAACATTGTCATACATATGAAGTCATACGATATTTTATTCTGGGAAGATGTGAGTGGATTCATTTTCCATGTTCCTTCTGATAATAATATCTAAAACTCCTGGACATTATATTTAGTTTTATATAAACATAAAAGATTCTGAAGAGTGGAGAGGAAGCAGACTAGCCAGGGATCTCAGGACTCGAGGAATACAAGAGATGAGTTTCCTAAATTTTCTTTTTGTATTTTATATCCAAAAACAAACATGAGAATCTGTCGACATGGAAATTCAACACGTGTGATCTGCTGTCTCCAGCCAAAGCACCAGGAGAGGGGAAGTCTCACAAGAATGAAACCATATCAGTAATAATTGTTCTACAACAGCCAAGGGTGTTGGTCTACAGTTTGACCATTCACTCCCAACGGCAAAGGGTGAGCAGACCTAGATTTCTACCCAGATCTCAGTTCTCTGCTCAGAGAGCGAAAGTAATTTTGAACTGTACAGACATAATTTTTTAATTAAAACAACAACAAAAATAATTTAAGATATTTGGCCCTAATGTCACTGTCATAGTAGCCTAATTTTGTCTCCATCCAAACAAGACTAAAACATTGAATATTTTAAGCCACATGCCTAATTTAACTTCTATTAAAAGCTTCCATAGCTGTAATAAAATATTTTTAAAATATTTTTTTAACAAATGTAGAGGAGTGGCTAGGATTTAGATATCTGAATCTAGTAGATCAATTTATATAATTCTTTTTTTTTGGCTCTTTCACTTTTTATTTTATTTTATTTTATTGTTCAAGTACAGTTTTCTGTCTTTACCCCCACCTCATCTCTCCCCATCTCCCTCCCATTTCCACCTCCCTGTTATTGTTCATGTGTCCTTTATAATTATTCTTGCAAACCCTTTACCCTTTTCCCCTGAAATTCCCAAATCATCTAAAATATTAAGTACTTAAAAAACTAGATATTTTTAAAAACTGAAAATATATTAAAATATTTATAGTTTATATATGTTATTGCTATTTCAAATTTTCAAAAGAAATTAAATGTAGGCTGTTTTTAATTTTTATAAAAATCTCTTTATAGAAATATCTTGCACATAGCTAACATACTTGGAGTAAGATCTCCCAGTCAGTGGTTCTTGTTTTTGCAGAAAGTTTTCTGCCCTGAGAGAATGATTTTGGGAGTTTGATTAATATATTCTTTGGGTAGATGGGTCATGGTTTAGATGGATATTTTATAAAATCATTGTGAACAGAATATCTTCACATTTTTTCTAGAATAATGTTTCTTTAAATCCAAAATATTTATTTCTTAGCAATTTTCTTTAAAAACCTAGGCAACAAATAAGGACCTCTTAAGTAAAGTAGATAGTTTAATGCAAAAATTAGAGAAGCATGAAACTGAAGTTGTATAATTAATTTCTTATAATCACATTCATTTTTATTAGACCAGTCTTTTCTCCAGAGTTTCCAACAGAATCATAAACTCATGTTCATTCTAGTAGAAAGTTTAGTTTCTTTTTCATTCATACAAACTCAGCTTATCTATCTGTCTATATACACACACACAGGTTTTGCTGTATCACATTTTCTTCCATGTTTAGTAAAGCAATATCTGACAGCTGTCTTTACGTCTTCAAACATAACTAACATTTTATGTTTAAGTTAAAGTATTTTCCTATTACAATGGCCTAAAGTCAATGATTATAAGCTGTTGGTTCTGAACATCGAGTGCCACAGCATATCTGATCTGTGACCATTCTATGATCTTCAAAATATGTCTTTAAGATGTTGTTTAACCAAGAAAGCATGAGTTGCTAGATCGTGATCTTTTAGGATAACTCTTGCATGGACACATCTATTGTATCGGTGGAGTAAACCATGTTTGAGTAAGCACTGTGTATGTTAAATAAGCAGTATCACTGACTTTCTATTACAAAATAATTGGTTTTATCAAGGGATCTTATAAAATCAATTCCATATTATGACAGAAGGCAGTCACTTCTCAATTAGCAGACCACACAACCTCATGGTAAAGGGACTCAGAGGCCCTCTGCCCAACCTCATTTCCTACTAGGTAGCTCTCCATTCCTCCTGCTCCATCTGCACATACTTTTTTTCAGCCCTCCAATGGCCCAAGCTCCTTCCCATCTCAGCACATTTATAAGTACTTCTTTTATTTTCCCCTTTTAATCTAGTTAATCTCCACTCACATTTCAGTGGAATCATCACTGACTCATACACATCATTATGTCCTTCTCCTTCATAGCGCTTATCACACTTGCAGTTCTATAGTCTTTGCTAGTGTGATGACTTGATGAATATTTGTCTCTCCCAACAGATTAAACAGAATATAATGCTGGGTAAAATCTGAATAGGACTTAGCACAGTGCAAACAAAATGTGTACATCTGTATATACATATTTATATGAACAGAAAATAAATGTGCATTATTTAACTGATACTAAGTGTGTACATTGTATAATGATTGTAATCTGAAAATACACATATTATAAGGCATACAAAATATTTCAATTTCCTTTTCAAACTATTTGCAGAAGCTTGGTATAGTGGGAGTTTGGGGAAGAAAGACAAGACCATATCACAAATGCAATTACTGGAATTACAGGATTGCAATATTTAATGATTATCTTTTTCTCTTTGACAATCAATCACCTTGGAGAAGCCATCCCAAGACCTCCAGGGTGGGGTCCATTCTCATGCATATCGTATCATCATACTTTAATATTTATAGTACTTTTCACTTCTCATTTTCTATTTTCTTCTTGTGTTTTACTTATTTCAATAATTGCTCATTGTTTGTCTTCCCACCACAAGCTAAAGTCCACAAGGACAAGAGCTTTCTCTATCTTACTCAGCCCTGAATGTCCCATGCCGGAAATAGAGCTTGGCATACAGAAGGCACAAAAAAAAGCATTAGTTTACTCAAGAATGCATATTGAATTTCAACTTGGTGAATTAGGAAGTTGCATGGAATTGTTAGAATTGGCTGAAAATTGGC